>CM038678.1:682521567-682732307 GCA_021605205.1 Aegilops longissima | reverse complement strand
GAGATTTTTGCAAAAGAATGAATCAAAAATTCAGTTTTAGTTTTCCACGAAAGCATTTGGATCAACCGATTTTCAAACTCGGTGATACCGAAGCAGTTTTGGAACCTAAACTGATGAACTCGGTCAGTCCGAGTCACAGTTCGGTGGCACCGAGACTGCTAGGGTTTCACAAAGTCCTAAAATCGGTCTCACGATTAGCAATTCTCGGTCAGACCGAGTCTCACTAGTGCAATGGCATAAGCCAAATCGGTGGGACCGAGTTTTTCAACTCGGTGGGTCCGAGATGGTTTCAGCAGAAACCTAACCCTAAAATCAAAACTATTCTAAGGATTGCATTGACTAGATAGGAGTGTTTCAATCGTGGCAAGAGTCAATAAGGACACAATGTGCTGAGAATCGGACGAGGAAAGCACTGTGATCGAGTCCATACCCTAGTTCGGCGGAGACTCGCTACGGCAGCAACGGCGGGGTTGATTTCCGTTGATGGCGGAGACCAGCGACAGGAGGCGGCTGGCGACGAGGAGACGATCCGGAGACCACGGAGGCAGAGCGAGCTATTGCGCGGGCGAAGAGGTTCTGAGAAATTTCCAAATTTTTGCCCATGACTGTATATAGCCCGACCTTGTCGGTGTGACCGAGTGGAACAACTCGGTGGCACCGAGATGCAAAACTGTGTACAGTTATTGCAACTCGGTGTGACCGAAGAGTTCAAATCGGTTGCACCGAGATTGAAAACCTAGATCGACTAAGTGATCTTGGTAAGACCGAAATGGAGGAATCGGTCAGACCGAGAATCACAAAGACGTTTTGGAAGTTTAAGTCTATGACGAATCGGGGACTCCGAGTGCTCCTCACGCAGAGTGGTTCGAATCTGACTTGATCAAAATTTGTGATGTAGCATGAATAGAGTTTGAGACGAGAAAAGCATAGATAGCTAGAGAAGGTTCTTAGGCATTCTTGTCCATCCACTTGGCCAAAGAAAAAGAAGCCAATCAATCAAAACAACAAGTGGATGTCCTCGAATGAGTAAAGTATGCAACCAACATGCTCACACAATAAGATGGCAAATGAAATATGTGTCAAAGCATGCACAACCAATTCTAGCATCTATCAAACAATTGGCGATGACTAGGTCATCTATATATGAGTATATTGACGTAGGAGTCAAATGATAGACATTTGATCATAGGTCATACTCATCGTTTAAGCTCAAGTGGGGTTACCACTTTTACATAAAGCATTTATGTGTTCACATCATTAGATTTGCTTTGGCTCAATTCTCAGAGTTAAGCTCCCCCTAGATGCGAGATCCCCCCTAAGAGGGATGAACTAACCTTGGGTTTTGTCGATGATGACTTCATGTAGGTGTTGAAGATGTGGATGCTCAATGTTGATGTAGATCTTTTTGGAGCAATCCTTTGGAGTGAGTTGCACTTTCAATACCTACATGGGTTAGTCCCACAAGGAACAAACAAGTATATCCATAGGCATAGAGTGATGCACACACAAAATGATGTCCATGAAATCATTAGGTTACCTTGTCCCTTGCCTTACCAACATGAGGGTTTGTGACTCCTTGAACTAGTGCAAGATATGGAAGTTGATTGCACTTGTCCTTGCCATAATGATATGAGTGAAATATGTTGGCGGAGTCACCCTCAAGAAATCTCTAGTTCTTCTTCTTCTGGATCCACATCATCTTGATGGGAATCCTTGGAGTTGTAGTTGTACTTGATGAGGTAGAACTTGACGTAGTCTTGGGAATCCACTTGACCGAGACCTTAGGTGCCTCTTCAAATGCATCAATCTCTTCTTGAAGCTTGTCCTTGCCCTTGTTCTTGTGGTATTGTGGTGGAAGATCATCTTGTGCTTGTGTTCCCTTGAAGGAAGTAGGATCATACTTCTCTTGTTGAGGAACAAACTTCGTCTTGGGGTATTGATCTTCTTCCCTCAACTCCATTGGCATTGAACTTTCGTTCAAAACCAACACCTTGATTCTTCGGTGCCTTCCTTGCTTGCGTACAATTTCCTCGAATTGCTTACTCCCGGCAAGGCTCTTGTATACACCTTTCTCTATAATTCCCTTCAATAAGCTATTTTCTTGCTCAAGTGTAACTTGGCTAAGAGAATCATTAGTGGAATCAAGAGAACTACTAGAAGCAACAATATTGGATTTGACATTATTATTGTTACTACTAGAGGAAGAATCTTTCTTGTTCTTGTTACTAGACTTGACTTGAGGCATGTAAGTGGATAAGAGTAAATGCTTGGCAATGTAAGAAGAACTTTTCTTACGAAGATCATCATTGATTGCTTTTAAGAACTCATGCTCTTGCTCAAGATTGAGCTTTTCAAAGCGTAACTTCTCATGAGCCCTCAAAAGTTCTCGATGATCTTCAAAGATAGTTTCATGAGCTAACTTAAGAGTGTTTAGTTCTTTAGTTAGACGCTCAATTTTCTCCTTTTCATTGTCATTCGTTTCACCTTGATTAGCATGATTAATTGACGTTTCATCATAGTATTCATCACTAGAGTTGTCAACAAATAAATCATCATCACCTAGCAAGTCATCTTCATCAACATCAAAATCAACATACTCGGGGTGTGTTACCTTAGGACCTTTGGCCATGAAGCATCTACCAATTCCTTCATTTGGTGATTCAAATATGTCGTAGGAGTTGGTTGACACAAGTGCTAGACCGGCAACACCTTCATCTTGAGTATATTCGGAGTCGGAGTGATAGCTTCTCTCGGAGTGATGGTCGGAGTCAGAGTCGGAGCCGGATACCCATTCACCAACATGAGCTTGATGTCTTTGTTTTGTGTAGCTCTTTGATGACTTGTCCTTCCTTTCCAAATCCTTGCTTCTCCGTGAGGGTCTTCGTTCATAACGATCATCTCTACTCCTTCTCTCTCGTGGTGGTGATTCTTCTCTTCTACTTCTTCTTTTTGGAGAGTCTTCTCTTCTTTTGTAGGGTGCCGTACACTCATTGGAATAGTGTCCGGGTCTCCCACAATTGTAGCAATTTCGCTCTCGACTAGAAGATCTTTTGTCATTGTAAGACCTTGACTTGGAGCTTCTTTCTTTGCTTCTACTCTTGTAGAATTTGTTGAGGTTCTTCACCATTAAGCTCAATTCTTCATTGAAGGTTTGTTTCTCACTTGATGATGTGGGGGCTTCACATGAGGCTTTGTAAGCACCACTTGACTTATTCTGAAGTTCCTCCTTATCCTTAAGTGACATCTCATGAGCAACAATTCTTCCAATGACTTCCGTTGGCTTGAGATCTTTGTAGTTTGGCATCATTTGAATCAATGTGCACACGGTATCATACTTTCCATCCAATGCTCTTAGGATCTTCTTGATGATGAATGTGTCAGTCATGTCTTCACTCCCTAAGCCGGCAATCTCATTTGTGATAAGTGTAAGCCTAGAGTACATTTCAGCGACACCTTCACCATCCTTCATTTTGAACTTGTCAAGCTGACTTTGGAGCACATCCAACTTGGATTCCTTGACGGATTAGGTACCTTCATGCATATCAATCAAAGTATCCCAAATTTCCTTTGCATTCTCAAGACGACTGATTTTGTTGAATTCTTCGGGGCACAATCCGTTGAAGATGATATCACAAGCTTGAGCGTTGTATTGCAACATCTTTAATTCTTCCGCATTAGCTTCTCGGTTCGGCTCTCTCCCATCAAACAATTCACCTTGCAAGCCAATACAAATAATTGCCCAAGCAGTGCGGTTATGTCCGAGAATATGCATTTTCATCTTATGCTTCCAACTAGCAAAATTAGTGCCATCAAAGTAAGGACCTCTATGGTGATAATTTCCTCGCTAGGCGCCATACTCTCCTAGGTTGTGAAACCAAGGCTATGACCACCAAAAGCTATGGAAATCAAAGCAAATGGAGACCAAGGCTCGATACCTCTTGTAGGACCTTGAAGTATGTCTAGAGGGGGTGATTAGACTACTTGACCAATTAAAAACTTAGCCTTTTCCCAGTTTTAGAGTTTGGCAGATTTTAGCTATCTTAGGACAAGTCAAGCAATCATCACACAATTCAAGCAAGCATGCAAAGAGTGTATGAGCAGCAGAAATTAAAGCATGCAACTTGCAAGAAAGTAAAGGGAAGGGTTTGGAGGATTCAAACGCAATTGGAGACATGGATGTTTTTGGCGTGGTTTCGATAGGTGGTGCTATCATACCTCCACGTTGATGGAGACTTCAACCCACGAAGGGTAACGGTTGCGCGAGTCCACGGAGGGCTCCACCCACGAAGGTTCCACGAAGTAGCAACCTTGTCTATCCCACCATGGTCATCGCCCACGAAGGACTTGCCTCACTAGCGGTAGATCTTCACGAAGTAGGCGATCTCCTTGCCCTTACAAACTCCTTGGTTCAACTCCACAATCTTGTCGGAGGCTCCCAAGTGACACCTAGCCAATCTAGGAGACACCACTCTCCAAGAAGTATCAAATGGCGCGTTGATGATGAACTCCTTGCTCTTGTGCTTCAAATGATAGTCTCCCCAACACTCAACCCTCTCTCATAGGATTTGGATCCGGTGGAAAGAAGATTTGAGTGGAAAGCAACTTGGGAAGGCTAGAGATCAAGATTCATATGGTAGGAATGGAATATCTTGGTCTCAACACATGAGTAGGTGGCTCTCTCTCAGAAATGGTAAGTTGGAAGTGTAGGTTTAGTCTGATAGCTCTCTCCACGAATGAAGAGGTGGTGGAGGGGTATATATAGCCTCCACACAAAATCTAACCGTTACACACAATTTACCAATCTCGGTGGGACCGAATCAACAAACTCGGTCAGACCGATTTTAGTAAACCTAGTGACCGTTAGGGTTTTTGGTGGGACTGACTTGCATCTCGGTAGGACCGATATGGTTAGGGTTAGGGAATAACGTAATCTCGGTGAGACCGATTACACAAACTCGATGAGACCGATTTTGGTAATTAGCTAACCAGAGAGTGGGTCAGGTAAACTCGGTGGGACCGATTTGCTCTTTTCGGTGAGACCGAAATGTTACAAAAGGGAAACAGAGAGTTTACATTGCAATCTCGGTGGGACCGATCCGCTCTTTCGGTGAGACCAAAAAGTTACGAAAAGGAAACAAAGAGATTACAATCCCATCTCGGTGAGACCGAGATCCCTATCGATAGAACCGATTTGCCTAGGGTTTGTGGCAGTGGCTATGACATATGGAATCGGTCGCGCCGGATAGGAAGAATCAGTGAGACCGATTTTGGCTTTAGGTTGAGGTCATATGTGGATGTGAGAAAGTAGCTGAGGGTTTTGGAGCATATCACTAAGCACATGAAGCAAGAGGCTCATTAAGCAACACCTCATCCCTCCTTGATAGTATTGGCTTTTCCTATAGACTCAGTGTGATCTTGAATCACTAAAATATAAAATGAAGAGTCTTGAGCTTTTGAGCTTGAGCCAATCCTTTGTCATTAGCATTTTGAGGGATCCACTTTCATCATCCATGCCATGCCATTCATTGAGCTTTCTTGAAATGTTCATCTTGGAATAGCATTAGCTCAATGAGCTATATGTTGTTATGAATTACCAAAACCACCTAGGGATAGTTGCACTTTCACCCGGCTTCCCTCCTTATCTTCAATTTTGTCGCGGATGCTCTCTCTCATATCCTGTCTCGGGCAGCTCTTGCCGGTCACATCACTCCTGTCAGCTCTCACCTTATCCCCAATGGCATTACTCATCTTCAATACGCGGACGAAACCATTATTATGGTTGAGCTTAATGAGGCCAGTATTACTCATTTGAAATTCCTGCTTCTATGTTTTGAAGCTCTTTCGGGTCTTAAAATCAATTTTTCTAAAAGCGAAGTCATTATCACTGGGGTTTCCGATTCCGAGGCTCAGAGAGTTGCGCATCTCCTAATTGTTCTCTAGGGTCCTTCCCTTTCAAATATTTGGGCCTTCCGATCTCCCCCCATAAGTTATTGGCCAAGGATTTTGCTCCGGCAGTCACTAAGGTTGGGAATAGGGTTTTACCATGGAGAGGGCGTTACAACACCCAAGCGGGTAAGGTTGCCCTCACTAATGCCTGCTTGTCTTCTCTCCCTATGTTGTTAATGGGCTTTTACCTCCTGTCTGGAGGGATTCATGCGGCCTTTGACAAGCACAGGGGTGCTTTCTACTGGAACTCTTCCGACAACGAGCGCAAATATAGGTTGGTTAAATGGAAATTAATTCTTAGGCCTAAGAACATGGGGGGCTTATGGATCATTAATACGACGATTATGAACAAGTGCCTCATGATAAAGTGGTGGTGGAAAATCATGTTCCTCGAGGAGTGCCCCCTTTGGCTATCCTTTCTAAAAGCTAAATACTTCCTGGTCTCGAGCCCCATGTTTGCTTCCTCTTCGGGTGGCTCTCAGTTCTGGCTTCAACTCGTTAAAGTTCGTCCTTTTTAGTCCTTGGTCAAGTTTGTAGTTAGGAATGGTAAGTCTACTCGTTTCTGGTTATATTTGGGGACTCCACTCTCGCGGTGGCTTTTCCGGCTTTATTCTCTAATTGTTCTGACCCGGAGATCTCTATCTTTGAGCTCTCGGCTAATGACTGGGACCTAGCCTTCTGTCGATCCCTCTCTCCTGCAGAGTTGGAAGATTGGCAATGTCTTACTGCCTTCTTCCCTTTGCTCTCGGAGGAGGAAGACACGGTTGTCTGGCCTCATTCTTCTTCTGGTCGGTTTTCGGTTAAGTCTTCTTACCCTAAGCTTATTTCCGGCTCTCAAACGTTGAAATACAAGAATATTTGGAAGGCTCGTATCCCTCCTAAGATCAAAATCTTCTTGTGTCAAGCTTTCCGTGGGAAGCTTCCTACGGCTGAACAAATTCGGAAAAGGAATGGCCCGGGCTCTGATAGGTGTGTTCTATGTTGGGCCATTGAAAACACTGAGCATATCTTCTTCCACTGTTCTTTGGCCAAATTTCTTTGGAGCTGCATTCGATATTGGCTTCACGTTAATTGGAACCCCTCGTCCTTCGAGGACTTGCGGCGATGTGCTTCTGCTTTATCTGGGCGGTCTAAAAGGGTGTTTTGGGTTGGTTGGGCTGCGATTTGTTGGTCGCTGTGGACTACTAGAAACAAGTTTACTATTGAGCATTTCTTCCCGGCTAACCCTGTGAGCTGCTTATTTAAAGCCAATGTCTTCTTGCAGCAGTGGAGATTATTGACTAAGGAGGTGGACCTCGAGGCTTTTGACGATATGTTATCCAAGATGCTGTCTACGGCTTCCTCCCTGCTGCGGCGATCCAGAATGATGTCTTAGTCTCCAGCCCTTTTGGTTTCGTTGTTGGCCTGCGTGCCATGACTGGCTAGGTAGCCATGTATTCGTACTTTTAGTTGTTGCTATGAAAATTTGTTCGTCTGATGTTTGTGGTGTGACTCTGCCTGGTGGCTTTATTTATAAAGTCGGGCGTATGCCTTTTCTCTAAAAAAGTACTTTGTAGGTGTAACGGGATAGGTTTGCAAGAATATAAAGAGCACGTAAATATAAACTAGGGGCTGTTTAGGTAAAGAAGTGATAAAGTTAGTATAGCGAGTGTGGAAAAGTGGTGGTAGGAGTTGTGAAATTGTCCCTAAGCAATTGGCTACGTTACTAGACAGATAGCAAGTTTTATGTGGGAGAGGCCACTGCTAGCATGTCATCCCTGACTTGGAATTCTATGCACCTATGATTGGAACTATTAGCAAGAATCCGCAGCTACTAACGTTCATTAAGGTAAAAACCCAACCATAGCATTAAGATATATTGGTCCCCTTCAATCCCGTATGCATCAATTTCTATGCTAGGTTGAAGCTTCTGTCACTCTTGCCCTCCAATACATAGTCCTATCAACATACAACTAACCCTATGGTGTGGTCAACGCGCGCGCTCATATGATGGGCACCAAAGGACAGCAACATAACCACAAGCGAATTAAAACAATCATAGCAATTCATCCATTACCGATAGGACAACGAAAATCTACTCAAACATCATAGGCTAGTAACACATCATTGGATAATAATATGAAGCATAAAGCACCATGTTCAAGTAGAGGGTACAACGGGTTGCGGGAGAGTGGACCGCTGTAGATAGATGGGGGAAGGTGATGAAGATGTTGGTGAAGATGACGGCAGTGTTGGTGAAGATTCACTACAAAAAAAAGAACACATCCGTGACATTTTGGGCCGAACGAAAAAAAATTCTGTCATACATATGACACTTCTATGACGATAATTGTGACAAAACCCGGTATCATCATAGATGTGGTGGGCTCCTACTTCTATGACAAAAATCATGACAGAAGTGGGTTGTTAGTCACAGGGGGCCGGAGGCGCTGCATGACATTCTTTGGGCCGTCCATGACGGAAAAAAACCGTGGTAGAAGCGAGGCGAGGAAAATTTCGGGAGTTCCGATTACGGTGGGAGGTCGTGGGCCCGGCGATCGCGTTTCTCTCATACACGTCTGCGGCGTGTGTGCGGCGTTAGCCCTAATCGAACCGGCGGCGTTGGGCTCTAATCGAACCGAGCAATTGCCTGCGAACTCACGCGTTCTTGAACCCGAGCGATCGATCGATGGCTGTTAATCGAACCCGATCGGCGATTCCTTCACTCTGCTGCTAATCAAGCCGATCGATTGGATGAGCGATGGCGTTGCGGGGGTTTGGATGAATAGTGGCGGTGGCGTTGCTACGGATGAACAGGACCCGTGGTGTGGAGGCTGGATGAATAGTAGATGGTGGAGGGTGGTTGAGCGATAACGTGGAGTAGCGGCGGTGGAGGCTGGATGAGCAGGAGCCCGTGGATGAACAGTCGCAGGTGGAGGCTGGAGGAGGTCGACGGTGGATGAACAGTAGCCCATGGAGGCTGGAGGAGGTCGACGGTGGAGATGAACAGTATCCCGTGGAGTCTCGTTTTGCGGAACGCCACACCCCTCCCAATGAAGAGGACACTCGTTTCAACCGTAGCGCTCCAACACAAGTCTATTTCGTCCGTTTTGCGGTACGCCACACCCCTCCCGATCAACAGGACCCCCGTTTCGATCGTAGGAGGTCCGTTTTCTCTGTTTTGCGCATGCCACACCCCTCCCGATCAACAGGACCCCCGTTTCGACCGTAGGAGGTCCGTTTCCTCCGTTCTGCGGTACGCCACATCCCTCCCAATCAACAGGACCCCCGTTTTGACCGTAGGAGGTCCGTTTCCTCCGTTCTGCGGTACGCCACACCCCTCCCGATCAACAGGACCCCCGTTTCGACCGTAGGAGGTCCGTTTCCTCCGTTCTGCGGTACGCCAGGCCTCGTTTCGATCGCCTGTTCTGTCCAAGCCCTCCCGATGAACACGACGACGCATTTCGTTCCGACCCAGCCGGTTGGCTCCCACGCGTTCCGTTGCCTCCCGATGAACACGAGCATTCCGTTGCCTCCCCATGAACACGATGCATTCTGTTGCCTCCCCATGAACACGACGACGATGCTGTTTCTCCGTTCCGACCCAGCCATGTACACGAGCCCTGGCCGTACGTATGCGCGAGTAGGCGTTCGAGACCCTGCCCATATGTACGTACATGGCCGTATTTTCTTTCTTGCACCCTGGCTGCTGTACGTACGTGTACATGCCTCTACTACAACACGTGCGCGCCTCTACATCGACCAGTATATATGTACGTACACGTTCGCGACCAGAATTTCAACGCTACGTACGCTTCGACCAGGTGGGTCCCGACTATCCGGCACTTCCTTGCGTGCGAAGATGTAGCTGGTGGGTCCCAACAGTCAGGGGGGCGAATCGTTTTGTTTTATTTCCTCGGACGCACTTCCTTGCATGCGAAGGTGTAGCTGGTGGGTCCCAGCAGTCAGGGAGGAAACATTTTTTTTGCGAAATACGGTGGCCCGTCCGATGGGTCCCCGCTGTCAGGTGGAGGAATAATTATTTTGCGCGTAATAAGGAGGCACTTCCTTGCTGCGGGCCTGGACCCAGCTGTCAGCCTCTCCACGTACAGTCCACGTCCGATGGAAGCCATTCCTTGACCATGTTGACCACGCCGCGCCGAGAGGACCACGGCGGTGGACGACAGCGAGGCCTAGGAATGGAACGACACGGAAGCAGGGAAGACTCGGCGGTTGTTTCCCACGCGGAGAATCTGTTGTCTGAGGTTCTTGGTTCGTCTGCCCTCATTGGAGAATAAGAGCAGGTGTGGGTGAGTAGAAGCGATGGCTAGGCAAGCGATGGGAATGCGGTGGGGCGGTGAGGCTGCGTGGCAACCAGACCGGCCATGAGGAGGAGGGAGCGAGCAGTCCCTTGGCGCTTGTTTGGCGGCCGGAGCAGGAAGAGCGAAGATTGAAGAAGACGACGGTCGTTGGATGGACATCCAACGATCCTTTGCTGTCGTCAACCTTTTTCGGAAAGCCTCAAATCTGTGGAAAACAGCATACAACCCATCTGTCATTATTTCTAATAATTTACAGCCCATTTGCTAATTCCTAAGGTTTTTTTAGCCCATATTCTTTTTGTTAGCATTACAGCCCATATTGTAGCCACGGTTAAAAAATTATACGAAATTTTGCATATTTCGGTGCGGTCCGAACTGTTTTTAATCCCGAAATTTCGACTCACATTCAAACTGATTTAAAAAGTAAATGTATATCAATATAAAATCCAACAAATTCTCCACGCATAAAAATTAATGTAATTTAAAATCTCGAAACGAAAAAAAGATATTTGAAACTAATTGCCGGTTTGATGATTTTTAAAATGTACAGCCCATTTCTCATTACTGATGGGCCATTTTCTCGGCCAGCCGAATGAAATCTCTCCTTGTCTTGAAAGATTTGCAGCCCAAGAGGCCTAACAAAGCGACTTACTTGGCAAATCACAAAAAAACTGGGCTATGGCCGTGGACCCAGCTGTCAGCCTCTCCACGTACAGTACTCTTCCAATGGAAGTCGTTCCTTGACCACGTTGACCACGCCGCGCGGAGAGCACCACGGCGGTGGGCGGCAGCGAGGCCTAGGAAGGGATGGCGGAGCCGGGAAGACAGCGGTGGAAGCCCGTGCGGAGAGGAGTATGAGGGTTCACTGGTTCATTTTGTGGTGTGAGGCTGCCGTCGCCGCAGGGCCTGGCCAGCGGTGGGAATAGTAGGGGGCGGTGAGGCCTCCGTGGCAGCACAGCCTGCCATAGGAGGCAGGAGCATGCAACACGACCGGAGCTGCTTTGGGCGGCTGGAGCAAGAAGACCAGAGGTTGAAGAAGCACTACGGCCGTTGGATGGACATCGTACGGTCACTGGAGCTAGAATCGTTCATATTGACTAAGTTGACAAAGCCCTTCGTCCCGTCAACTTAGTAGGCCCATAAGTCAGCCTCCACCAAGGTGGGTCCCAGCTAGCCGGGGTATTCATTTTTGTGCGTAATAAGGAGGCACTTCCGGTGGGTCGAAATGTGATGGGGAGCGTTTTTTGCGAAATATGGTGGCCCGTCCAATGGGTCCCAGCAGTCGAGGAAACATTTTTTCGCAAAATACTGGTGGCCGTCCGGTGGGTCCCATTGTCGGTGGAGGAATAATTATTTTCAGCGTAATAAGGAGGCACTTCCTTGCGGCTGCCGTGAACCCAGCTGTCGGCCTCTCCATGTATAGTACTCTTGATGGAATTGATCGTTGACCACATTGACCACGCCACGCCGAGAGCACCACGGCGGTGGGCGACGGCGAGCCTAGGAAGGGGACGACGCGAGCGGGAAAACGCGCGGTGGATGCCCAGCGTGAGAGAGTATGAGGGTTCACTCGTTCGGCTGCGGTGTGAGGCTGTCGTCGCCGTAGAATAATAGGGGTGTGGGTGAGTGGAGGGATGACTTGGCCTCTGGCAGGAAGTAGTAGGGGCGGTGAGGCCTCATGGCATCACAACCGACCACGGAAGGCGAGGAGCGGCGGACACGATCGGCGCTGCTTTGGTAGTGGAGCAAGAAGACCAGAGGTTGAAGAAGCACGATGGCCGTTGGATGGACATCGTACGGTCACTGCAGCTAGAATCGTTCATATTGACTAAATTGACAAAGCCCTCCATCCCCGTCAACTTAGTGGGCCCACAAGTCAGCCTCCCACCGAGGTGGGTCCCAGCTAGCAGGGGGAGTATTCATTTTTTCTTCTTAATAAGGAGGCACTTCCGGTGGGTCCGAGCTGACAGCGGGGGGAACATTTTTTCGCGAAATATGGTGGCCGTCGGTGGGTCCCAGCAGTCGAGGGCAAACGTTTTTTTGCAAAATCGGTGGCCCGTCCGATGGAGTCCCTATTTGTCGATTGGAGGAATCATTATTTTCCGGCGTAATAAGGAGGCACTTACTTGCTGCGGCCGTGGACCCAGCCGAGACTCTCCACGTCTGATATACTTCGATGGAAGTCGTTCCTTGACCAAGTTGACCACGCGCGTTCCGTTGCATGCATGCGTCCATGGGCGTGGTGCGTCCCCACCGTCGACCTCTCACGTACGGTCATCTTCCGATGACTCTTGGTTATTGACCACGTTGACCACAACGTGCGGCGCACCTGACTGGAATGACCGGAGATGGGGAAAGCGGGCGGTGGAGTCGCAGATGGAGAGGTGGGAAACTTCATCGGTTGGTCTTGGCGGCACAGGCCAGCGATGCCACCCACGGGAGACATGAGCAAGAACAGAGGTTGAAGAAGGAGCACGGCTGCTGGATTAACATCGAACGGCCAGCTGCTAGAATCATTTGTTGATTAAGTTGACAAAGCCATGCGTACACGTCCGCTTAGTAGACCCAGAAGTCAGTCACCAAATTTGACGGGTCCCAGCTGTCAACGGGATGAATAATTTTTTCCGTAAAACAAGGAGGCACTTCCTTCCGTGCGAAGATACAGCCGGTGGGTCCCAGCTGTCAGGTGGAGGAAACATTTTTTCAGCTTAATAAGGAGGAACTTTCCTTGCGTGCAACCATGGACCTCGTGGGTCCCAGCCGTCAGGCTCTCCATGTACAGTCCTCTTCCGATGACTCTCGTTTGTTGACCATGCCGCACCGAGCACAGCGAGGCGGTGGATGACGGCGAGGCCCCGGACGGGAACGACTCGGAGATGGGAAGACACGGCAGTGGAGTCGCAGATTGAGAGGAGGAGAAGGGTTATAACTGGTTCTGTTGCGGTGTGGGGCTGTAGTCTATGGAGAATAACAGGAGGTGTCGAGGGGTGGAGGGATAGCCTGGCCGGCGGTGGGGTAGCGCTTCGCAGTGATGCGTGCTAAGAAGAGCCTCTAGCCGCGGGAGGCCGGACCAGGCGGTCCCGGCGACGCTGGAGGAAGAAGACGAGAGATTGAAGGTGCATGCCGGTCGTTGGATATAAATCCAATGGCTGTGGATGACACAATCATTTGTTGACCAACTTGACAGCGCCCTGCGTAGGCTTCGACCTATTGGCCCACATGTCAGCCTGCAAAAATGTGGCATATATTTAACCCATGTTTTCTAGAATGTACAGTCCATTTGCTGGGCTGGGTGAACAAATAATTTCGCATCAATCAGGCCCATTTATATTTTCTAAGAAATCCCAGCCCATTTGCACTTCCTTGAAATACACGTATTAGGTGGGCTCGTTATATATATAACGTTTCGTTAGAAGGAGCAATTAATATCAAAGAATAAACCGGAAAGGCACATTTTTTATATATATAAATAACAAATTAGCGAGTTATTGCTCAAAATAAAAATGAGCACGTTATTATTAAATTGGTCCTTAAAATCTTACATAAGCTTTTATGCATAATCACCAGGATTTTCCTTGCACGTGAGTCAAAAACAACCAGGATTTTCCTTGCCAACTTCCGTTAAACATTTACTTTTATAAGTTAATAACCGTGGGATGTTTTTATAATGTATATATAAGTCTCTATAAAATATACGATAATAGTAATAATATAAATATATATAATGTGGTTAGAAGGGAAAACATAAATTGGACACATCATTAATTTTATAAGAGACCTGCGTTTTATACCCCACAGTAGGCATACTAACAAGTTCACACACAAATACAACAGAAAAGGTAAACATTCGTATCAAACTCAGGTTCATATTCATAGCCAACATTCACTATCAACAACTCAAAAGATTCATATATACACAAGCTCAACATATCTATGCATCCAAATGATTGATAGATCACACGACAATATTCATACATAATTCACAAAAAGATTCAGATATACACATGTTTAGTATGTTTATGCATCCAAATGATTGAGATCACAGCCAATATGATCCATGGACGAACTTTAATTACCTAGGGTACAGACTGGTAAATGGTGTTCAATCGGAGGTACTTCTTGCTAAAATTAGTTCTTGTACGAGTAAACTTTCGAGTACATAAGATGCAACACAGACAATCTGAACTTTGCTTGTA
This sequence comes from Aegilops longissima, assembly GCA_021605205.1. Lineage (NCBI taxonomy): Eukaryota > Viridiplantae > Streptophyta > Magnoliopsida > Poales > Poaceae > Aegilops > Aegilops longissima. The sequence continues at coordinate 682,717,864 of CM038678.1, read as the reverse complement.
GGTTTATCCTCAAATAGTGGCCTCGTCTTTGAGGAGGTTTGAGCAACTTGGCCACTACTTTCATCCAACTAGTTCTTGGCTCATCTTGGTCATGTATCTCGCCAAAATTCTACATTGCAGACGAGAAAGGAGGCGGTTGAAAATGAACCACCCAAATTTTTTGTGCAGTTCAACTGAAATGGAGCATCCTTGGCATGCAGACTGATTACGTGCGGATGAATATCTGCGTCAACCAACTTGTCTAGAATCTTTAGACTCCATGCCATATAGTTCGCTACCATATGTGCCGATAACCAAAAGGCACAAGTTGGGACCAAAGACTGGATCATGTTTTTACGGGCTATGCACCAAGCAATATTTTTGGCGTTCACTCTCCTAATACTTGGAGTTTAACAATTGGTTGACATCGGTTGATACTCGAATGAATATAGGCACTTCTTGTCAACATCGATGCTTGTCTGAGTGAACTTTGGAGTACATAGCAGCAACATAAGTACCTGTCCATCTGATCATTTTGTGCAGTTCTACTGAAATCACCCGATGTAATGATTTTCCTGCGAGTTCAGGCTCCAAATTACTCCTTTATGAAAACGGCAAACAGTAGCACAATACCAAATTACCAATACATATGACAGGCACAATAATCAGGATAAAGACCAGTACCAACCTGTGTGAAGTAGCATATCAATTACTATTTCCTTTGACTGGAAGCCGAGATAAGTCAAGCGACTGACAGCAAAGGAAGAAAGCAAGCCGAGATTAGGGACTGATAGGAAAGGACGGAAGCTGTCGAGGCAATGCAGCACCCAAAGTTTTTGTGCAGTTCCATCAAAATCGAGCGTCCCTGTTGGCACATATATTGAGAGAGTGAGATTACTGTAATAGTGGGACTAGTTGATGAAACATACACTAACAAATAGAAGCACCCTCATTATCTTAATGGGTAAAGTTAGCAACATAGTAGTCTTGCTTAAAGAGAGGTATTAGTTTATTTAATCAGTGCCAATTAGCTGAACACTCAAAGCATTGCCATTTATCATAGGTTGCAAAACTTTAACGTGCAAAGATAAAGGAGTTTCTCATGACAAGATGTACGATACAAATAGAGATGACAACAAACTAATATGGATGAAGGCCTTAGGCCCGCACCAACCTGAGAAAAAGCTTATTCATGTAGTCCCATAAGAGATGATAAAGCACTCACTTGGAATCACACAATAGTATATATTTTCTGCACTTCAAATGTATGGTTGAAATCACTCTTGTTTACCAGTCTTTGAGATTATATCGAAAGATTATCAAGAACTTCAAGCAGAGTTAAAGCACTGGCTGGGATACAGTTCATTGTATTGTCTTGTGTAGTTCCACTAAAATGTATGATTGGCACAACATGACCCTGTTTGCACAAGTAGGAACAAGGTGAAACCTTCATTAGCTTATTGAGAAAAGATAGGAAGGCATTAGCATATTACTCAAACAGTAGCATCAAATTCATGATGGACAATACGCAAAACATTGCCTCATTGAACCAATGGCAATAAATTGACATGCAAAACAATAGCACTATTATGTCATGACACTAATAATATTCCCTCCCTGCTCCACCACATGATTCACCTCCATAGACAAACATATACACGTACATGATTCAGCATAGGGTCCTACAAAAGATTTGTTTAACTCCAACAGGAAAATTAGGCAGTAATAAATTAGTGGTACTTAAGTACTCCTAATTAATTAAGTGAGACAACAGAAGTGGAAGGGCTCCCTGGAGGATCACCTCACATGTAAGGTAGTCGTTGCCGGAGCCCTTGAATGGCCTCGACTTAGGCCTCAGCAAGATCGCCTTGGCACTGTTTATTCTTCTTCTTCTTCCTCTTCATGCTCTGTTTCTCTTTCTCCTCACCAGTTGGTGAAACCAAGTACATGATTGGCCTTCTAATTCAGAATTGGTTTTGTCAGTGAGGGAGTACAAGTGTACTAGTAAAAAATAGCATTATTTTCTCATGGCAGTCAGAAAATAGAGATGAACACATGCATTAAATATCATTCTTACCTAAAGGAAGGTTATGGCGCCAATATGGATGATGAGGATTGGAACACAGATCTCCCTTTGTGCAGTTCCACCGAAATGAACCAACTGTTCCATTCTGACATTCCAGTTAAACAACACAAAAGTCACTCCTTTTAAGAAGAGTTTTGTGCGATTGCACCAAAAGGTCACAACAACAACTGGTGAATTGGATATCCTGTTTGCACAAAAAGGCTGAGAGGAAACAGTCGAGTCTCAAACAATTACAGGAAAAACATTTGGCTAAACTTTTCATGGCTTATAACAGTGGCATGGCTTCATTTTTACCAGGGATATTAGATTAAGAACAGCTAAGGCCGCGTTCAGTTCACAGGTTTGGTGCAGGATTTTCGTAGGAACGCAATTCCTACGGTATTCTTTCCCTTCCAACCGTTCGAAACACGGGAAAGATGAGTAGTGTTTCATAGGAAAGCCGGTCTGGTAGTACTGATTCCATAGGATTAGAAACATCCACGCGCTACTCATTTTTTGGGCGGAAGTCCGAGGCAGGCGCTCGCTGCCATGCGTTAGATAGGTTGCAGTGCTATGTTTGCCGGAATAAAAAAATCAACCTATGTGTGGTACGCGAGGTGAGGACAAGAGTAGTCACTTTGCAGCTGAATAAACAAATAGCATATCATACTGCCAAGCATGCTATTCTAAAAAAACAAATATGTACATTTCGTAGTCCATCCGAACACATTCTCTTGAGAGTTTCCTCCGGTTCGCTGTTCCATAGTTTTATACCTACATTCCTTTCCTATTCCTCTATTTTCATCAAGACCTATGTTTTCTGCCCCTTTATTCCAAATGGAGCCTAAATATTTGGTATAAGGGCATGGGACAGTGGGTGCACCAGCAGTCCAGCACCATGTACGTAAACATGGGCATAAAGTGGTGATTCATAGTTTGTTGCCCCGAGAAACAAGCATCCAAGAAACATATCTGGGTTGGTCCCATTTTTGTTCACTCTAGCCACCTACTCCTATGTGTGGATAGCAAATCTAGTCCTGGTCATACCACTGTGTACAGCGTTACCCCTATATTTCCCTTTTCGACCAAGAGACCGGTTGGATGACCAGTCTGTACTACTTTCACCCCCTTTCCTTCCTATTTGTACTAAGTCCGATGTACATAAGAATTCCCCCACCCCCACTTTATTTCTTGTTTGAACCAAGTACTCCCTCCGTCTGGAATTACTTGTCATCAAAATGGATGTGTCTAGAACTAAAATACATCTAGATACATCCATTTCAATGACTAGTATTTTCGGATGGAGGGAGTACAAGATTCGACTCCATGAAGTAGATTTACCTCTAAAAATAGGAGAAAAAAAATAGGTGACCTTGGACCACCCGATCGAGAGGGGCTGAGAGGTAGAAAATGATGCACATCCAGCGACGTAGCGAGCTGGGGAAGTAGAGCTAAGGCGGTTTCGAATGAAGATATACCTGAAGGTCATCGGGATGTGGATAGGTGGGCGGCGGGAGGACGGATCCACCCACAAGCAACGACGAAGGGATCGGAGGACCTCCTGCGCCGGCACTCGGCCAGAGATAACGGTGCTGCCGGCAGTGGGTCTCCTCCCTCACTGTCGGACAGCCTAAACGCTGCCCCTCCTCCCCTTCACCGGCGTAGGGGGATACGTCAGGATCTATAACCAGCGGTGAGGATAGAAAGCCAGTGTTTTTTGAAGGGAGAAAGATAGTGTTACTACCCTTATCTTGTTTAGATCTGGAGAGGATGAGGGTGTGTGAATAGAGCAACCCTGGCAAGCAAGCGCGGAGGCTCCGGCCTATATATATACGTAGTGGGGTAGTTTTCCTTTATCATTAAAACAATCGTTTAAAATTGTGTACTACTACATGCCAGGTCGCGGTTTTTTTAGTTGTTGATTGTTTTTTGAGATAGCTACCCACTTGTTCCAAGTGGTGTTACGGTGTGCCAGGTCGCACTTTGTATCGTTCAAGTCTGGTACTACAAGTCCCTCAATTAAATGAACAACCAACCCCTCGCAAAAATTGTGAACAAGCCCACGGCTAAAATTAGCGGAAACGTGGGTAGCCCCAACATGCATTATTATTTATATTTTCTACTCCCTCCGTTCCTAAATATAAGTCTTTTTTATTAGCCACACCTAAGATAAGAATTTTTTTATTAGCAGTGAACCCCACATGTCATAGACACAAAAATTGTGGCAAGATTCCCTTAGGCAAGCCAAAGTGTGTCTAACAATTTGAGCAACTCAGGTTAGGCAAGTGTGGCAAGTGTGGGAAAAATAATGTGGCAACATAAGACAAACATAGTCACAATCCAAACAGCCCGTAATTTTTGTGACATGCATGAAAATTTAGTTAGTTAAATTTATAGTCAAAATTTGGCAAGGTGCATCAAATCAACACATGCAAGTATCAAAAGCAAAGTCACGGCATGCATGCATGCGTTGTACTCCCTCCGTTTCCAAATATAAGTCTTTTTAGAGATTGCAACAAGTGACTACATATGAAGCAGAATATGTCTACATACGAAGTAGCCCATTTGAAATGTGTAAAAAGACTTATATCGAGTGCAATGCTTTGATGTGTCGCGTCAACTTGTACAAGACCGAGAAATTTGATTACTACAACGCCGTCTCCCTCATGGATGAGCTCGGTGCCTTGCACCTGCCTTTGGCTGCAGGACAAGTGGGCCAACCACCTGTTGGGCCCACTGTCATAAACGCAAAGGCGAGAGCAGTAAGTAAACTTCCACACGCTATCCCTCCCGCACGAGGTGGGCGGACATGCAGCAGTGGATTCGATACTGTAGAAGTAGGAGTAACATCATTGTTCGTCTTCTCGAAGAGGCGAAGAGCCAAGCGCAACCCGAACGTGGCAGTTGTGTACGCTCGCGTGGTGCGGTTCCTTGGAGCACGCATATACTAGCCAGGCTCTTGCATGAGACAAAATTGCTATTGTTTAATAATTAAACTCCATCATCCATTGGTTGATACTCATTCTGCATAGGTCCACGCGCTTAGCACCGTTTCCTCCTGGGGTCTCCAATGTTTATTTGCTAATTAATAGCATTGCATGCAATGAACTAGCCATTGCAAGTCATTAAAAGCATGCACACCTATCATCTCTTATTGGTTGATATGTCAATAAACAAGAAACAAGGTAGAAGTTAATGCACCGCGCCTAAGTGTTTTGGGACTATTTGGTTTTCGTAAGATGACTTACACACCTAGACGGAGGGAGTAGTATAGCCCTGTAAATCGGAAAGGAGTATTTGCCTTTCTAGAGATTTCAACAAGTGACTAGACTACACCGTGTGCAGTACTCCCTCCCTTCTGGTTTATGGCTCAAATCTCAAATCTCATGAACCAAGGCATCTTGCGATTGGAGGAATGTATCTCGTACTTTACAAAACTACCCTAATTAAACTCGTGCATTAATTACGTAGTTCTCTTGTTTTCCTCTCCGCCTTGGTCGCGGTGCACAATATTGAGCACTCCTATATGACTAGCCGCTCTATCTACATGTGGGACATTTCAAAGCATCCGGGCCCGCGTGCCATCCACCAAATCACAGTGAGGTGCTACAGTCGAGACTCACCTGTCACCCCGGTGTGGCCGCCATGACCCGTCATATCACAAAACCCGCACCTTTACCAGTAGTGGTAAGGTGGCCTCCAAGTTGGACTGGACGAAGCAACCATCATTTCACTGGAATGCTCGTTCAAGCCCTTTCTTCCCTTTCTTGAAGAAAACCTCACTCCAGGGTACTCACTTCTGCCATTTTTCTTCTGTACAGACGAAGGAAAGGTGGGAGAATCAGTTATGCTGCTATATTTTCATTCCGAGAATCTTCTTTTTGCGAAGCACCGACCGATTCTCACATCCTATTCTTTTCCCGTTTTCATTGCGATTGTGGTTTCCTTTCGATTGCTTTTTGTTTGTCAGTTCATTGATGGATCCTGGAGCACTAGGCAAAGAGTTGCCGGCGGACAACCAACTGGAGACAGCGATCTCCAGGAAGCGAGCACCGACCAACGAGTTGACCATGTTGGCGGGCCAACCCATGGAGACTCCAAGAAACAAGCACTAGCCAAAGAGTTGAGGACATTGGCGGACGAACTCCTCAAAGAAAGTTGGACGAACAGCAAGGGCCCCACCGTGCCTACCCCAGGAACTCTGATTGCCACCTATGTGAGGCTCAAGACCGAGTTTGAGGAGATAGTCGCCGTTGAGAAGCAGTATTCCCCTGGCAAGGTGATGGCCCCCATCGAGGACTAGGAGATGGCCCCCGAAGGGATGAGATCCCCCGGTGAGCTGCACAAGGTAACAAATAATGGCTTATTACCATAGTTGTGGTTTTTGATTATTTGCAATGTGCTTGCTAATATGTTAGGGTTGTGTAGGTGCCGGTGGACGTCCTTGATGATTCTGATGTCATGGCACGTCCTGTTGGCATCGCCCCGGAGATCGATTTCGATGCCGCTGTCCATCATGTGGACATCGCCCCAGAGATTGATTCCGATGTCATGGACAGTCCTGTGGACATCGCCCCAAAAATCAATTCCCATGCCGCCATCCGTGCTGTGGTCATTACCCGAGAGATCGATGACAAAAAATAGTTGGTCGCGCTAATCCTTCAGGGTAGTTTGCATTGCCCTATGTTTAATTACCAGAACGATGCGTGTTATCAAACCATCTTCGGGCTAGTGCACTGTCTTGTGTGGGCGGATCTTGCTACTTTTGTTTGATAGTGAATCATGCGATGAATCATGCGAACCCTCTCCGAGTTATGGAAACAGATGTATCCTCACCAGCTTTTGATGTAATATATGGCATGCTTAGATGTAAGTTTGAACTGTTTATCATATCAGCAGGGATTGTTTGATGATTCTTGGTGTTAGTAGGTTAGCTACTGTGTGAGCTATAGTACTTGCAAAACACTCACCGAAGAGAAACGTTGGGGCTGATGAGCTCGTGGTACGCTTATACTTATCCCTCGTCGATCAACCAATAGCCCTAGCTCCTAAAATTGTAGGCTTAGCGATCGATCAGACAATAGTCGACACGTATACATTCAGGCCTCATTTGGTTCGTAGGGTAGGAAAATTGTAGCAAAAGTACAAAGAACGTGCAACACAAAATCATAGCAGTGCAGAGACGTACTCCCTCCGTTCCAAAATAGATGACCTAGGCGGGCTAGTTTGGCCTAGTGGGTTTCAGTGATATGACGTGGTACAGTGCCGCCCAGTCTTCGCGTGTGGTAGCAGTATTGCGGGTACAGTAAGTTTTCTTGAAGAAGCGGAATTCAAACGAAGTCATGATGGTTCCTTCATCCGAACAACTTACAGTGGGAAAGGTTGGGCATGCGATACGACCGGGGTAGACCAGGATAATTTTGTGCATGGCAGGTGGACCAGGATGGTCAACGTCCCACATGTCGGCGAATGAAAGTATTCTTTCCGATATAGAGGATGAGCAACAAGTATTCATTGTTTATTTTTTATGAAAGCTATTGTCTGCACTGTTACGACGGAGGAGTGTGAAATACGGCAGCCCAGTGAACTTAGCATGTGCACCACTCCCTCCTTCCTCATGTAATGCCTAGGTTACAGCTTTTTCTCACTTTCTCTCTATCTATTTCCTCTCAAATGTTTTTTACCTTTCTTTTTTTAAGACACAATTATTTTTATGCCTTTTTTAGAATTATTTTGTTTATACCTAGGAGCACGTGTAGAGATGGGCTCTTGCAGAGCCCACTACTTGACTTTGTCAATGCCTCTCTCTCCTCCACATAAGGAGTAGTACTACTTGCTATGCATTCATGTGGCGGGCAGCTGGCGTCTTGAGGGGCCAGGGCGGTGAGAGCGGGCTCCGGAAGCAGTCCGGACTCCAGCATGGCCCACCTCACATTATCCCATATATTTCTTGGAGTCCATGCGCGGCGGGCGGCCGATCTCTTCTCCCTCCCTCGTTTCTCTCTTCTCAGCCGATGCTCGCGAGCGATTAGATTTCATCTATCGACGATTTATTCAATTACGGTCCCACATGCCAGTGAAATTGCAAGAAAACGCGTGTCCCCTCTGGTGAGCGGCGTGCGAGCCGGACTGTCGAAAAGCGATCGTCTGAGTCGTAAGTGTGCCGCCTTTTCCTTTAGAACTTGCGGCGTAACATTTTCGCGCGATCGATCGATAGAAATCCAGAACAAAATGACAAGGGCGGTGCTTTCCCGCTCATTAGGCGGGCTAGTTCTAGTGATATGACGTGCTACAGTGCCGTCCACTTACTCCATTTTTATGCAAGAGTTTACACTCTTATGCGGGAGGAGTGCGAAACACCGCGGATCTGATTTTGATCGAGGGATAACTGTTCCCTGCCAAATAATGGAGGACTGTTAGCGATTATAGCATGATAGTTAGGGCATCTCCAGCGCTGGCCCACAAATTTACACCGGCATCTGTCCAAGGACACTGATGGATGCCATCCGATGTTTCCCGCATACATTTCGACAACTATATAAAGTAACCGAACGAAATTTGTGCAAACAAAGCAAATTTCAAATTAACCGGATGAAATTCATTACATTTCGGAAACTTTTCCTACAAACTGGACGAAATTCATTACATATTTCGCACAAACCGTACTAAAACCTATTGTAAACCTAATCTAAATGATCGTCGGCGCCCGACCACCATGTCCGTCCATGAACCCGAGAAAGCCGGCCATTGCCTTTGCCTCCTCCTCATCTGCCTCAATAACCTCCTCCTCCGGAGCACAAGATTCTGAAGATTTCCGCCTCCACGTCGCCGTCAAGCGGCTAATCGGCCGCCGATGTTTACCCCACCAAGCTTGGCGTCGACTAAGTGGAGTAGCGGTGGCCTTCCCGGGACCAGAGCGGCGGCGACCTACCGTGTACTACTCTTCCTCACTGTCAGCTGCGCCCGTGCACGCGCGCCGGCTTCGTGGTCGTGGCGGCGGAGGGCGGCTGGGGGGGGGGGTGCCGGCGATCTCCTTCATTTGCTCCTGCGACAGTACGTCGAAGAGAGCTTTGGAGCGCGCCCGGAGCGGAGCCGCTGATGTCCCTCGTCTGCTCCTGCGACAGTACGTCCAAGAGAGCTTTGGAGCGCCAAGACGCCATGGTTGGAGTGGTGCCGACAGAAGGAAGGGACCGGAGGAGAATAAGTGGGTCTTTGGCTATGGCTGAAAGCTGGGGCTCAAGTTAATATAGCAGGCGAATGGCAATGAGCCGTGGCAGACGGATGGACAACTGGCGCCGGATTAGGTTCATCGGGCGTGAATACTGACGCTGCTTTAGTGACTTAACTACAGATGCGTTGGGTTACTGACATGTGGGCCCAACGGGCATCTGGCCCGCATGTCAGTGACACACCAATTGCACCTGCAGTTAAGTCTGGTGAATGCGGCATTGACATTCTGTAGAGACGGCGACCATTCAGGCGGGAAGCGCGCGCTAAAGACGGAAGGGGTTTCGGTGTGCAGTGGCACTAAGATCGGTCGCTCACGATAGTACATACTCCGTACCATACTACCATAGTAATTAGTACCCTCTCTAGCTAGGCTGTTTTATAGATTGTCATTGTGATGGATGATATACATGAGCAAGGCGGTCCGAGTATGGCCGTTGGTGTTGAGCCAGGTGAATACATGCTCGGCGTTCGCGTAGGCCTCCATCAAACGTCTAAACAGTAATGTCAGGCACCGCCGGGGTGCGCAGGTGATGGACTCGCCGTTTGCATTGCGCCATGAGCAGGATTTTGATTTAGAGGGCGACGTGCATGCATTAGCATGCTTTGACAGCGTGAGCGTGAGTGTCTGACGCGAAGTATTTCATTTTCATTTGGCTGACGAGGGTGCGTTGCAGCGACGAGTCCGTGGTTTGATTCCCCACATACGCATAATTTTGGTTTTTACAGTATTTCTTTCTCCATTGACAAGTAGGCCCGCGTAGATAGATAAAGAACACAAGCTGATGAGACGCATGCGGACTGTTTGACTGGTCAACCAGACAAATACGGAGCTATACACTGAGCCAGTGACCGTATAATCACCATATCTCATATACAATGATCAAAGTGAGCTATCGATGACCGCCAATGCATTTTACTCGGTAATAAATGACCAGGATTGAAGGGGAATTCAAATTTGCTTCATCTTCTATCCTTGAGCTCTTGACAAACCAATGCACTATACGGTTGTCCGGCCACTCCACCCCAGAGCTCCCACCAAGCGTCGTTCATGCCACCGTGCCGCACACTAACCAGTAAGGCAGCGATGGCATCCCCGCCGCCGTTCCTCGCCGCCCGACCGCACACAAAATGGTAGGGAAGCGATGGCATCCCGCCGTGCCGAGTTCATCGCTGCTCGCGACCTCACAACTATGTGGGAGGAATTTGAAGATGCCAAGGCCGAATGGGCGGTAGAGCAAGAGGTGGCCAAAGCCGCACAGAGGGAGCGGAAAAGTCAGAAAGCACTCAAGAAAAGAGAGTCCCGCTGTCGCTAGAAAGAAAAGGACGCACGTGCTGCTGCGGAGAGGTCGGCGGAGATCCAAGCACGGTGGGGTGTCGCCGACAAAGCCGGGAAGGAGAACGACGGCGTCTGGCCAGCATGTGAGAAGTAGTAGTACTAGTAGTTAGTGTGTGTGTCTGTGTCTAAGTGCGAGCATGTACCAGTACTACTAGTTACTACTGTAGTTTTTAGAGCAAATTACCAGTACATTAGCCTAGACTAAATGGAAAAATTCCTATCCTATGCATCAAATGGCATCTCTTTCTCTATAGGAATTGAGATGCATGTCATCTCACTTCCTATGATTTTCATATTCCTATCCTATGAACGAAAGGAGGCCTCTGTTGGAGTAACTACTTTAGCTAGCAGTACTGCTGGTACAGTAGTTTTCTTCAAGAAGCGGAATTCAACGAAGTCATGATGGTTCCTTCATCCGAGCAACTTCAAAGTGGGAAGTGGGCCTGTGATTTGATGGCTCATTAGTCATTGTTACTGCGGCGCGACGACCTGGGTGACTCTCCCTTGGAGTTCTGTGTGCATGGCAAGTGGACCAGGATGGTCGATGTCCCACATGTTGGCGAACAGAAGTATTCTTTCCGATATCGAGGAGCAAGGAAACCGCGTGGTATAGTATCACAGCTGATTGGTTCGCAAAAAAATAGTATCACTGCTGATTTATAATACTGATGAATGCTAGCGTTTCAACTCTTACGACGAATGGTGCCAAACACGGCACGTGCTGGACATCCCACACGTCAGCGAAAGGAGTGGGACATGAACAGTGTGGTAGAGCCCAGCGTAAAAAAATAGTGTGGTAGAGCTTCTCCACTTCTTCCACTTCTGGGTCGGAGACCACACGTAGTAGTACTTAGTGGTATGAACGATACAAAGTGTGACCTGGAGAGAAAGACACGTCTAGGTGGAAGGTCTCGGGGCATACACATAAACAAATATAAAAGTTAATATGTGCCTCCAACTAATATAGTAGTAGTAGAGTACTTAGGCACGTACTCCATAACATCGCCATGCATTGCACGTACAACATTTAGTGGTAGTACGTAGTAAGAGACAAATGCCGCCCAAGAGTTCCCTTCTCGACCTACTTTTGGGTGTTTGGTAGAGTGTATGGAGGGTGCATGAGTCCACACTAGTTTAGCACAAATACACTAGAAGCATGCATGAAGAGAGCATGCATGAAGAGGGTGTTGAGTTGGGCATGCATGAAGAGGGAACAACTATGCTGAGACGAGAACGCAACCAAACACACCCTATATGCCACGCATGTTCATACCATTTGTGCCTTTCTACTTCACTTACTGCGCTACATTACTCAGGTTCGTACGTCCACTCCTGGGTACATGTTCGTCTCGTAGTTCCAGTCCCACGTGTTCTTCATATAGATGGAATGATCCTTGCATAACACGCGCACCTTGATGCTAGATGTCTCGCATGTTGGCAAAAGGATAAAAAAAGCTCACGTAAAAAAATAGAGTGGAAGAACATAGATTCCGGAGCGTCTGCACTCATAATATTTAATATTATTCAGCGATATAAAATTAACCAATCATCTCCACAGTGGACTGGAAGAGTACGAAACACGGCAGCCCAGTGTAGTTACATCATACTAGTACATGGCTAACCCACGCTATCACCATATTTCTTGGCTTCCGTGCGACACCTATCTCTAGTAATCCAGCAGCCTGTATCACTTCTCCCTCCTCGTCTCTATCAAAGTGCAGCTGGCTGGCGTTTTTGCCGTCTATTAAGGTTGGTTAACTCACATGTTAGCGACATGCCAAGAGCATTCTAAAAAAAATTCCTTTCATGTTCTGTTTTCAAAAATAAAAAAAAATCCTTTCATGTACGAATTTGCATGTATGCTTTGAGCAACTTGCATGTCCTATACTGCTCATGTTTGATACTCTAACTTAGCTAGAGGTTAGACTAACTCATGACTAACCCTAAACTAACTGTAGCCAAAGAGGTGTTTGGGTGACAGGCTTAGATTGACAATAAATGCACTTGATGGAGAGAGAAAAGTGATTTTTTAGTGGTCCCAATGAGAACTATCTCCAGTTAGCACCTCTTGGGTGGGATAGTTTTTTTTGGTGGGTTCGGTGCAACTTGCTCCAATTTAAACCCTCATGCTTGGATACTTTAGGGCTATTTGAGCCCCAACTAGCTCAAACTAACTCTAACCCATGGATCCAAACAGGGCCTATGGCCAGTCTCGACGCGGAGCAGTCGCGTGCACCGGGAAGCGGCGCTCTCTCGGCCGTCGCGCCACTTCAAAGCCGGCGCCAGTGAGAGGTCGCCTCCGCTCTGGTCGGGCATTAATGCGGCACTAACACTCCGTAGGCGATCTGACCGTTTCACGCGAAAGCGCTGTTGCAAGGGAGTATAGGTTTTGAACCGTTTCAGGTGTAGTACTGGTTGTTTGCAAAACTACTTAATTATTGCACTCAGTTTCCTAAGAAATTGTGGTAAAAAACCTTACTACTCCAAAGCCCGCTTCCCTTCTCCTTCTTCTTCCAGCGCCCGCGCACGTCCGGGGGAAGCGACCGGTCAACCCTTATATAGGAGTGCTAGCACAAAAAGATGCATGCATGACCACTAAAATTTCCATATTAAAGCACCGCTCCGGCGGGAGTATGGCGTATGTTGTTACCTTCGGTCGGCCCATGGCTACCGGGCGACGGCGACCAGAGAAGAGGCGGCGGGAGGGGAATGAATGCAGCTACTGTTTGGGTTCACCTTCCGGCTTAAATAAATGCACAGCATCACGTGTACCCGCGGGTGCAGTAATTGTAACATACGTGTCTGCTTAAGTGGGCATCACGTAACTGGTGTGTGTGTGTGTGAGAGATATTCTGAGAGACAGAGTGCGTGTGTGCGACTCTACTCTTCGGACATGTACTCAACCTTTTTCATCGGGATATAAGTATAATGGTATTTACTTTAGCTAGTGATTTACGTGGCCATGTTAACGTGGTTGTGCCAAAAAAATGTCACTTCCTGCTCGTGATTTGCGTTATATAATTACAAGCAAGATTATCGTGCATTGCACGGAACATCAATATGCATTTTTTTTTACAAAACACCTGTTGTGATTGACCCATGCAGGAGTAATCCCATGTGTAAAAACTAATGATATCTCGATAATTTTATCGGAAAACTGGTACCTCGAGAATGTCATCGAAAAAATGAAAGATGAGAGATAAGGCGAGGAGGAGTGGCGTGGTGGTGGTGGTGGTCGGAATGGCGGGGCATGGGGATGGATTTACGCGGCAAAGCAGCGGCGACCACCATGCATGCGAGATTGTTCCAGAGACTTATTCTTTTTTAATTGCTGAGCAATGAGGTTGCGGGAGATAATGATGTGGAGAGAGGTGCGGGTATCTTTTGTAAAATTATCATAGTTTGCTTTCTATCCGTCAGATATAGATCATACGGTCTGTAATACAAGATGGCAGACACACTATCATTGCCAACTCATTTTTTTTATAAGGGTACGGATGATAAGTTTGCTGACTACTAAAGTAAAGTGGAATTTGTCCATGTTATGCAAGTAAATAAAGGTGATTGTTTATCATATGGGTAAGGTTGGATGAAGGGTGGTAGGAACAAATGCTCCGCCTATGTGTGAGATGGAGTCTTAGTGTGTGTGTGTGTGAGAGAGAGATGGAGTCTTAGTTTGTGTGTGTGTGAGATAGAGAGATGGAGTCTTAATGTGTGTGGGGGGGTGTGCGTGCGTGTGTGTGTGTGACAGAGAGAGAGATGGAGTCTTACTGTGTGTGGGGGGTGTGTGTGTGTGTGTGTGTGTGTGTGTGTGTGTGTGTGTGTGTGTGTGTGTGTGTGTGTCGCGGGGTCCTCTGTGGCGGATGTAATTTAAGTGTGCATGGCTTCATCATAGAGAGGTGATGTGTATGGCAGAGGCCACCAACGATGGGGCGTGAGAGAGAAAATGCCCGTAGAGAGGGAAGAGAAGGTGTGTCCGCGTGAGAGGAGTCGACATCGAGGGAACGTGTTTATTCGAGAGACTCCGAGGAAGACTACTATATATCGATGGTGCATGTAGACGGGAATTAAACAAAGGGATGGTCTTATTGGTTTCGGGGATATAGGGGAAGAGTGAGAGGCGGGGGGCTTTTAGCTAGAAGGAGATTGTTAAGTGTGAGTGTGTGTTTTACCCATCCAGGCGGAAGTTATGTGCACAAAAGAGGAGAACGATTCGATGTGGCGTTAGGATTGAGGGTAATTAACTACGTATGGAGACATAGAGACCTTGAACGTGCATGTGTGAGAGGTATACATGTATACGTGGGATGTGTGTGTGTGCGCACGCGCATGATCGAGATAAAAGAAAGAAGACATAAGTCATAAGATCAACGACATGGGAGAGACGGATCGGTATGACAATATGCATGCATGTGAGAATGCAGAGAAGAAGGCCCGACAATTGAGCATGTGTTTTTGTCTTTAAGAGATAGTGGAGTGGGCTAGAACATGCATCTATGGCGAGCAAAGGGAGTGAGGCGCAACGATTGTGCAAAAGATACCAACCTATAAATGCATATGTATGGGGAGACATATATAGTGTGGGTGATAGGAAGCAAGACTCCGTGCGAGAAAGAAATGTTGACGGAGAAACTACAGATTGATACAGAGATGGAGATGCTAGCTAGAGGGACATCCGCTAGTTTGGGTGTTGGATATGACCGTCGGGTGGTTCAGAGGGTGAAGTTATATATGTGTGTGAGAAGGCACTTGACTGCATGTAGAGAGAAACATATGTAGTGTGCGTGATAGGAATCAAGAGTGAGGGCGAGAAAGAAGGTTGATGGAGAAACAGATAAATAGAAAGATAAAGATGCTAGCTAGTGTGCGTTAGAGATAGGAGTCGAGTGGATCAGAAGGCTGAGTTATGTGTGTGGGTGTGAGAGAGATAGAGAGACGATGCATGTGAGTCACATACAAACAGATATCGAGAGAAAATGAGATCCAGAGAGACGGAGTTTTGTGTCTCATGAGAGAAAGATATTTCACAACGAGAGTGATAGCTAGAGAGACATATGAGGGAACATAAGATATCTCTAGGGGAGAGAGTGTGTGTGAGCGACATACAAGAGAACAATGGAGAAATATGAGACCACAGGAGACAGAGTTTGTGTTTGTGTGTGAGAAAGAGATATTTAAGAGGAATAGTCGTGGGTTCTCATATCTAAGGAGCGAAAGACATCTCTGTATGAGGGGTGTGCGAGTGGCACACATGGGAATAGTAGAGAGAAATGAGACCCCGGGAGACAAAGTTTTGTGTTTGTGTGAGAGAAAGAGATTCCACATGGAGAATCATAGTTAGAGACACATAGCAGGGAGCGAGATATACTTAGAGAGAGATAGAGTGATGTAGGTCGAGGGAGAGAGTACCGTTAGTGTGTTATGAAGATAAAAGATCATTGTCGACATACAGGTAGCACGAGAGATACCTAAGAGACGATGAACGCGTATAGATCCAGAGAGATAGTCCTATATAAGCATGAGTGATAGCTATATGAGACGAATATCTGGATTAAAGGGGATTCAAATATTTAAACTGGAGATCACGACATCGATAATATCATAATGCAAATTGGTGTATCAAACATGCATATTCATTTGAATTTGGGCACACGTGTAATGTTATATAGTTTATCAATATTGGTGATCCATAGATTCTTTAATTACAAACAATGCATGGTTTATATGCAATTAATGTCTAAAGGGGATTACACTATATGTTGCGTGTGTGAAACACATTATACATGTTTGAGAAGTAAAAAAACCCCGCATGAAACACACATTAATTGGAGACAGTTAGCGAGGAATGCATACATTGGATTTCAACATAAAGTGGTTTCAAATATTTGAAAATCCAAATTGATGGATACAACCTTATGAATCTGAGATCATGCCATTTGTAAACCATATTTATGTATAAATGGTGTTGTGCTTTTGAAAGTATATATAAAAAATGATGTATATTAGAATGTAATTCCAATTGAAAATGGATCCCGCCCGGAAAAAAATAGAATACAAACGGGATTCGAATTGAGTTGGCACGGTAAACGTGCACTCTGCAAAATTTGAACAAAACGGGGAAAGTCGCAGTAACCGCCCAAAACCAAAATCTGCGAGATGGAAATTACTACTGCCTATCCCTGCCACGCAAAGCCTATCTGCTGGATTTCTATAGGTTTCGATAGGGGTAGGTTTGTAATTTCACCCAAACGTGACGTAACCACCTCTCACCCGGATTCATACACGGTGGGCGCCAAAACGCAGTGTGTCCTCGGCCGAAATCGACTCCCTCCCCGATTCATATTCATACACGGTGGGCGCCAAAAACAAACTCTCGTCGGCAAATATTCGGTGTATGCGAGATTACCGTCCTATCCCCAACCGACTAATGTTGCTGTGATGTAGTAGAAATTTGAAATGGGGGCTAAGTTTGTAAATTTCCTCGCATTTGAGACAAGCTCACCCTGAATACATGGTTTCCCCTTCCTCTCTACCTCCCTTTTCCCCATTCGTACTCCGTGGGCGCCAAAACACCCTCTCCACCCCACCCTCCTCCGTCCGCCGCCGTCCGCCACCCCATCCACCGCCATCCTCCTCCACCATGCCGGAGATAATACCCCGACGCCGCCGTCCATTACAAGAGATTGACCTCTCTCATCCACGGCTTCAGACCGGGATCCTTGCATCCCGTCCTCTCGCTTCATCCCTGCCGTCGTCCACCTTGCCGGCGCCGCTCCTACGACCTTCTCGTCCACCGTGCCCCGCCGCCACCGTCTACCCTCCTAGATCTGCTTCCACGCCGCCGACAGCCAACGCTACTGCAGCACCGTCAAATTCTCAGCAGATGCGTACATGGTGCCGCACCAGAGGCGGTACTCTTTCGTATCTGCTCAACTTATTTATCGCAGGAAGAAAATAGATCGCCACTGCTTTACTCTTATTTCTTGTCTTTGTTGCGAAGTTTCCTTTGTCCGGTTTGCACCTTCATATCCGCCATGGCACGCTCAACACTATACTTCCAATGCTTATGGTTTTCCCCTTTTATATTCCACACTAGTTAAATCACAGTAGACTAAATTTCAAAATTGGGTCACGATTTTTGAGCTCACGGAGTTCGCGGTCTGAGCGAAGGGGCTCGGTGGTTGTGGGGCCTCGTCGAACGAATAAAACTCGACGCGGGGGGTTGGTCTTGGGGTAGGGGTGGGGCGGAGGAACACAGTGGCGGGGGCGGTGGTCCGCCGGCCCGTCTGCAAGTGTTCTCAGATCGGAAGAATCGAGACGAGGAAGAAGATGGGTTAGGAGACGAGGATCTTCGATCCAACCGCTTTGAAATGGTCTAGAGATAGCTGGGAGTTGCATTCTTAATGCGCCTAGTTCATCATGTGTGGCACTGCAACCAACATTTTATTATCCAAAATCTGCTTGCTCTTCTTTACCATGTTCCTCTTCCATTCTTCTTTTATATACTCTCTCGTTCCTAAATACAAGTCTTTGTATAGATTCCACCATGGACTACATATGGAGCAAAATGAGTGAATCTACACTCTAAATGTATCTGGATACATCATCAGTATGTGATCCATAGTGGAAATCTCTACCAAGACTTATATTTTGGAACGGAGGAGTATGATAGTAGTACAAGATGTTCCTTGTCTTCAAGATGAGCAGGGACATTTGCAGTGTAGAGGTCTATACGGTTAGGTTGTGATGGACACTTTGAGCCTCTTTGATTCAGTAGGATCTTGTAAACATAGGAATAGGATTTGTAGTGGCCTGGCCACTTGAATCCTATAAGAATAGCAAGGAAATGCGGGGAGCTGTGTCGCCTTTGAGAGTTACACTGATATTAACAGTACCACACCTTCACTTGAAGAGAACTGGTATCCGAAGCCTTTCTAGCCGTACCGGCAATACTAGCACATATATTCCAGCAAGTTCCACTTTGCTGATTTTACTCTGATGCTTAAGGTTTTCCCGTTATATCTACACTATAATCTGTGTAGCTGCTTTGTGTCGCACTAGCAGCAGTCCACTCTTGAAGCTAAACACTGCAATGACTTACAAAATTGGCACCAAGGCATTGAGTGCCATTCTTGATGCAATGAAACTCATACGCTCCCCACTTGTTGACTCTTGTTCAGAATATGATCCTAATGACTCTTGTTCAAAATTGCCACATATAGAGAGACAGCATGGAATTGCATTTCTTTGGGCGATGTGATTCATCATGAGTGGGCAACCAACATTGTATGCAATGAAGAGGAACCTCAAGAATATGCTTCCTCTTTTGTTCTTTAACATGTTTCTCTTTGTTTATTCTGCATTTAGTACGTACAGTATGTTCCTTGTCAGGAAGGGCGCGAGGACATATGCAAACAACAAATGATAGAGCTGGCTCAGACATGATCGATAGGCTTTCAATTACTAGCGGCAATACAACACCGTATTTTCAAGCCAGTTCTGTTGGAAATATGCCCTAGAGGCAATAATAAAAGGATTATTATTATATTTCCTTGTTCATGATAATTTTCTTTTATTCATGCTATAATTGTATTATCCGGAAATCGTAATACACGTGTGAATACATAGACTATAACAAGTCCCTAGTGAGCCTCAAGTTGACTAGCTCGTTGATCAATAGATAGTCATGGTTTCCTGACTATGGACATTGGATGTCATTGATAACGAGATCACATCATTAGGAGAATGATGTGATGGACAAGACCCAATCCTGAGCATAGCACAATATCATGTAGTTCGTTTGCTAGAGCTTTTCCAATGTCAAGTATCCTTTCCTTAGACCATGAGATCGTGTAACTCCCGGATACCGTAGGAGTGCTTTGGGTGTACCAAACGTCACAACGTAACTGGGTGACTATAAAGGTATACTATAGGTATCTCCGAAAGTGTCTGTTGAGTTGACACGGATCGAGACTGGGATTTGTCACTCGGTATGACGGAGAGGTATCTCTAGGCCCACTCGGTAATGCATCAACATAATGAGCTCAAAGTGACCAAGTGTTTGGTCACGGGATCATGCATTAAGGTACGAGTAAAGTGACTTGCCGGTGACGAGATTGAACGAGGTATTGGTATACCGACGATCGAATCTCGGGCAAGTAACGTACCGATTGACAAAGGGAATTGTATACGGGGTTGC
The DNA here is from genome assembly GCA_021605205.1 of Aegilops longissima. Lineage (NCBI taxonomy): Eukaryota > Viridiplantae > Streptophyta > Magnoliopsida > Poales > Poaceae > Aegilops > Aegilops longissima. Next base: position 682,698,055 of record CM038678.1, on the reverse strand, counting down.
TTGAATCCTCGACATCGTGGTTCATCCGATGAGATCATCATGGAACATGTGGGAGCCAACATGGGTATCCAGATCCCGCTGTTCGTTATTGGCGGAGAGCTGTCTCACCATGTCGCATGATTCCCGAACCCGTAGGGTCTACACACTTAAGGTTCGGTGACGCTAGGGTTATTAGGAAGACTTGTATGTGATTACTGAATGTTGTTCGAGTCCGGATAAGATCCCGGACCACGAGGAGTTCGGAATGGTCCGGAGGTGAATATTTATATATGGGAAGTTGTCATACGGTCACCGGAAAGTTTCGGGGCATATCGGTGTTGTACCGGGCCACCGGAGGGGTTCCGGGTCCACCGGAGGGCCACCTCTCTTGGAGGGCCTCATGGGCCGTAGTGGGCAGGAACCAGCCTGGAGGGCTGGGCGATCCCCTTGGGCCCATGCGCCTAGGGTTGGGGGAACCCAGTGGGGCGCCTGCTTGGGGGGCCAGCCCCTCCCTTGGCCGATGCCCCCTCTAGATCTCATCTAGAGGGGCCGCCCCTCCCCTTCCCTATAAACAGAGGGGCGAGGGAGGTTGCACACAACATCCAAGGCGCAGCCCCTCCCCTCCCCAACACCTCTCCTCCTCCGCGTGAGCTTGGCGAAGCCCTGCCGGAGAACTGCCACTCCATCACCACCACGCCGTCGTGCTGCTGTTGGAGCCTTCTTCCTCAACCTCTCCCTCCTCCTTGCTGGATCAAGGTGCGGAGACGCCATCCGCTCCGTCGTGTGTTGAACGCGGAGGTGCTGTCCGTTCGGCACTTGGTCATCGGTGATTTGGATCACGACGAGTACGACTCCCTCAACCCCGTTCTCTTGAACACTTCCGCTCGCGATCTACAAAGGTATGTAGATGCACTCCTATCACTCGTTGCTAGATGAACTCATAGATGGATCTTGGTGAAACCATAGGAAAAATTTTATTTTCTGCAACGTTCCCCAACAGTGGTATCAGAGCCAGGTTTATGCGTAGTTCTCTATTGCACGAGTAGAACACAAATCTGTTGTGGGCGTAGATGTTGTCAACTTTCTTGCCACTACTAGTCTTATTTTGCTTCAGCGGTATTGTGGGATGAAGCGGCCCGGACCGACCTTACACGTGCGCTTACGTGAGACAGGTTCCACCGAATCGACATGCACTAGTTGCATAAGGTGGCTAGCGGTGTTTGTCTCTCCCACTTTAGTTGGAGCGGATTCGATGAAAAGGGTCCTTATGAAGGGTAAATAGAAGTTGACAAATCACGTTGTGGCTTTTTCAGAGGTAAGAAAACGTTCTTGCTAGAACCCTATTGCAGCCACGTAAAAGATGCAACAACAATTAGAGGACGCCTAACTTGTTTTTGCAGCAATTGCCTTGTGATGTGATATGGCCAAAAGTTGTGATGAATGATGAATGATATATTGTGATGTATGAGATCATGTTCTTGTAATAGGAATCACGACTTGCATCTCGATGAGTATGACAACCGGCAGGAGCCATAGGAGTTGTCTTAATTATTGTATGACCTGCGCGTCATTGATTCAACGCCATGTAATTACTTTACTTTATTGCTAAACCGTTAGCTATAGTAGTAGAAGTAATAGTTGACGAGCAACTTCATGGAGACACGATGATGGAGATCATGATGATGGAGATCATGGTGTCATGCCGGTGACAAGATGATCATGGAGCCCCAAGATGGAGATCAAAGGAGCTATATGATATTGGCCATATCATGTCACTACTATTTAATTGCATGTGATGTTTATTATGTTTTTGCATCTTGTTTACTTAGAACGGCGGTAGTAAATAAGATGATCCTCATAATAATTTCAAGAAAGTGTTCCCCTAACGTGCGCCGCTGCTAAAGTTCGTCGTTTCAAAGCACCACGTGATGATCGGGTGTGATAGATTCCTCGCTCACATACAACGGGTGTAAGACAGTTTTACACATGCAAAACACTTAGGTTAACTTGACGAGCCTAGCATGTACAGACATGGCCTCGGAACACAGAGACCGAAAGGTCGAACATGAGTCGTATGGAAGATACGATCAACATGGAGATGTTCACCGATGATGACTAGTCCGTCTCACGTGATGATCGGACACGGCCTAGTCGACTCGGATCATGTAACACTTAGATGACTAGAGGGATGTCAAATTTGAGTGGGAGTTCATTAAATAATTTGATTAGATGAACTTAGTTATCATGAACTTAGTCTAAAACCTTTGCATAAATGTCTTGTAGATCAAATGGCCAACGCTCTTGTCAACATGAACTTCAACGCGTTCCTAGAGAAAACCAAGCTGAAAGATGATGGCAGCAACTATACGGACTGGGTCCGGAACCTGAGGATCATCCTCATAGCTTCCAAGAAAGCATGTCCTAGAAGGACCGCTAGGTGAAGCACCCATCCCAGAGAACCAAGACGTTATGAACGCTTGGCAGTCACATGCTGATGATTACTCCCTCATTCAGTGCGGCATGCTTTATAGCTTAGAACCGGGGCTCCAAAAGCGTTTTGAGCAACACGGAGCATATGAGATGTTCGAGGAGCTGAAAATGGTTTTCCAAGCTCACGCCCGGGTCGAGAGATATGAAGTCTCCGACAAGTTCTATAGTTGTAAGATGGAGGAAAATAGTTCACGGTGAGCACATACTCGTAATGTCAGGTTGCACAACCGCTGTCCCAGCTTGAATATTAACCTCCTGGACGAGGCGGTCATTGACAGAATCCTCAGTCGCTCCCACCGAGCTACAAGAGCTTTGTGATGAACTACAATATGCAGGGGATGGTGAAAACTATTCCTGAAGTATTTTCAATGCTGAAGTCAGCAGAGGTAGAAATCAAGAAGGAACATCAAGTGTTGATGGTCAATAAAACCACTAAGTTCAAGAAGGGCAAGGGTAAGAAGATCTTCCAGAAGGACGGCAAAGATGTTGCCGCACCCGGTAAGCCAGTTGCCGGGAAGAAGTCAAAGAATGGACCCAAGCCTCAGACTGAGTGCTTTTATTGCAAAGGGAAGGGTCACTGGAAGCGGAACTGCCCCAAATACTTAGCGGACAAGAAGTCCGGCAACACTAAAGGTATATGTGATATACATGTAATTGATGTGTACCTTACCAGTACTCGTAGTAACTCTTGGGTATTTGATACCGGTGCCGTTCCTCATATTTGTAACTCACAGCAGGAGCTGTGGAATAAGCGGAGATCGGGCGAAGGGCGAGGTGACGATCTTGCGTCGGGAATGGTTCCAAGGTCGATGTGATCGCCGTCGGCACGCTACCTCTACATTTACCTACGAGATTATTTTTAAACCTCAATAATTGTTATTTAGTGCCAAGTTTGAGCATGAACATTGTATCAGGATCTCGTTTAATACGAGATGGCTACTCATTTAAATCCGAGAATAATGGTTGTTCTATTTATATGAGAGATATGTTTTATGGTCATGCTCCGATGGTCAATGGTTTATTCTTAATGAATCTCGAACGTAATGTTACACATATTCATAGTGTGAATACCAAAAGATGTAAAGTTGATTACGATAGTCCCACATACTTGTGGCACTGCCGCCTTGGTCACATTGGTGTCAAGCGCATGAAGAAGCTCCATGCTGATGGACTTTTAGAGTCTCTCGATTATGAATCATTTGACACATGCGAACCATGCCTTATGGGCAAAATTACCAAGACTCCGTTCTCCGGAACAATTGAGTGAGCAACCAACTTATTGGAAATCATACATACCGATGTGTGCGGTCCAATGAGCGTTGAGGCTCGCGGAGGATATCGTTATGTTCTCACTCTCACTAATGACTTGAGTAGATATGGGTATGTCTACTTGATGAAACACAAGTCTGAGACCTTTGAAAAGTTCAAGGAATTTCTGAATGAGGTAGAGAATCAACGTGACCGAAAAATAAAGTTCTTACGATCAGATCGTGGAGGAGAATATTTAAGTCACGAATTTGGTACACACTTATGGAAATGTGGAATCGTTTCACAACTCACGCCGCCTGGAACACCTCAGCTTAACGTTATGTCCGAACGTCGTAATCGCCTCTATTGGATATGGTGCGATCTATGATGTCTCTTACTGATTTACCGCTATCATTTTGGGGATACGTTCTAGAGACAGCTACATTCACTTTAAATAGGGCTCCGTCTAAATCCGTTGAGACGACACCGTATGAATTATGGTTTGGGAAGAAACCTAAGCTGTCGTTTCTAAAAGTTTGGGGATGCGATGCTTATGTCAAGAAACTTCAACCTGAAAAGCTCGAACCCAAGTCGGAAAAATGCGTCTTCATAGGATACCCTACGTAAACCATTGGGTATACCTTCTACCTTAGATCCGAAGGGAAGATCTTTGTTGCCAAGAACGGATCCTTTCTGGAAAAAGAGTTTCTCTCGAAAGGAGTAAGTGGGAGGAAAGTAGAACTCGATTAAGTACTACCTCTTGAACCGAAAAGTAGTGCAGCTCAGGAAAATGTTCCTGTGGTGCCTACACCGACTAGAGAGGAAATTAATGATGATGATCAAGGTACTTCGGATCAAGTTGCTACTGAACTTCGTAGGTCCACAAGGACACGTTCCACACCAGAATGGTATGGCAACCCTGTCCTGGAAATCATGTTGTTAGACAACGGTGAACCTTCGAACTATGAAGAAGCGATGGCGGGCCCAGATTCCAACAAATGGCTGGAAGCCATGCAATCCGAGATAGGATCCATGTATGAAAACAAAGTATGGACTTTGACAGACTTGCCCGATGATCGGCGAGCGATAGAAAACAAATGGATCTTTAAGAAGAAGACGGACTCGGATGGTAATGTTACCATCTATAAAGCTCGACTTGTCGCTAAGGGTTATCGGCAAGTTCAAGGGGTTGACTACGATGAAACTTTCTCTCCCGTAGCGAAGTTGAAGTCCATCCGAATCATGTTAGCAATTGCCGCATACTATGATTATGAGATATGGCAAACGGATGTCAAAACGGCATTCCTTAATGGTTATCTTAAGGAAGAACTGTATATGATGCAGCCGGAAGGTTTTGTCGACCCTAAGAATGCTAACAAGGTTTGCAAGCTCCAGTGATCCATTTATGGGCTGGTGCAAGCATCTCGAGTTAGAACATTCGCTTTGATGAGATGATCAAAGCGTTTGGTTTATGCGACTTATGGAGAAGCCTGCATTTACAAGAAAGTGAGTGGGAGCTCAGAGCATTTCTCATATTATATGTAGATGACATACTTTTGATGGGAAATGATATAGAACTTTTGGACAGCATTAAGGCCTACTTGAATAAGAGTTTTTCAATGAAGGACCTTGGAGAAGCTACTTATATATTAGGCATCAAGATCTATAGAGATAGATCGAGACGCCTCATAGGTCTTTCACAAAGCACATACCTTGATAAGATATCGAAGAAGTTCAATATGGATCAGTCTAAGAAGGGGTTCTTGCTTGTGCTGCAAGGTGTGAAATTGAGCTCAGCTCAATGTCTGACCACGGCAGAAGATATAGAAGAGATGAGTGTCATCCCCTATGCCTCAGCCATAGGGTCTATTATGTATGTCATGCTGTGTACCAGACCTGATGTAAACCCTGCCGTAAGTTTGGTAGGAAGGTACCTGTAGCGACCCGACCTCAGATGGTCAAGTCTCTGTGTTTCAGTGTCATCCCTGGATCGGTAATGCTGACACACACAGTAATCGAAGAATTTATAACAGAGTAGCAATAACACACTTATTACATCGAATGTCTCAAAAGAGAACTTATTACAATAATATGGCTTAAGGCCATCTAATGCGATAACAGCGGAAGGCTTGGAAGATAAAGTGAGTCTATCAACTCCAACGGCATCGCTGAGCTGCACGGCAACGACCTAACGATCCTTACTCCTCGTCTGAAAAGTCTGCAACATAATACTTGCAGCCCGAGAACGGTTCAGCACAAGGAATATGCTGGCAATATAACACAGTACAACAGAAACAGAATAATGCTATCACTACATGGATATATGGCTTGTGGAAAGCTCTATGGTTATAATTTTGCGAAAAGCCAATTTTTCCCTACAACAAAGGAATATATTTTAATTTAACTATCATGGTGGTTGAAACAACATTGAGAAGGTATAACCCCAACTCAATCCCAATTAAAGTAATTAACATCCCAGCAATATTAATATAGAGTGATGAGATACATGTGAATACTCAGGTACTAGATACTCAGAATTGTCCATAACCGGGGACACGGCTAACCATGATTAGATTGTACACTCTGCAGAGGTTCATGACTTTTCCCCACAAGACACGATCGCCTCCGCTGATTTCTCGTGACTACATGGTGTTTGAGAAACGGATGACCGAGACACAATCTTTCGTAAACATTAACTCTCTACTCCGGTAGACCATACCAAACTTACAAAACCCACTACCTGCTGATCTACCTCTTCAAGAGCTTCACGTAACTTACTCAACTATGCTAGAGCCCATAATAGCTTGTGGCTGCACACGGAAGTTTCTAGCATGAATAATCTCGATCCCTTTGAGCACTGGTGGCGGTCCATAGGAAGATCACACGGTACCCCGGGATTTCCAAAAAAACAGACAACACTTGGTTCCCCAGGTGCCTCAATCCACCCAGATGTGTATTAAAGTTGCCACCTTAAGTTGAACCATTAATTAATAATCTCACATCTGTCATGGAATACACTCAAACCCAATCCACGTATACGAGCATAGCATGGCAATATAAGCATAACGTAGGAATAACTCCCAAGGGTTTGATAGTAACATGGCAATAGGTTCTACCTTAATATCTACTTCCCAACCCACAAGTTAATGACATCCTAATCATGCAATGCTTGAGTATTGGAACTAATGCATAAAACTGGGTATGAAAAGGGTATGATCAAAGTGTTACTTGCCTTGCTGACGATCCGCGAATCCTAGAGACTCGTAGTAACACGCTTCGCACTCCGGGAATTCTATCGCAAGCAAACAATAACATACATAAGCAACAAGAAAAGATGCGCAAGCAAAACTCTACTAAAAGAGGTTGACCGGAGAGTTCAATTTAAGAACTCCGGTTCGCAAAAAGAATCAAACCAAACCGAGCAACGAAACTCAAACGGCGAAAGAAATAAGATCCGTTTACTATTCTGAACTAGGATCAATTTTTACAGAGGCAAAAACTGGTTTGAGTTGGTTATTCGGAAAGAGGGTTTCAAGATGAAACTCCAGGCGCTTGAATCGCCTGATTCCGATAAACGAGCGAAAAGTTAAACTAGATCGAACATCGGATCAGAAATCGCGATCAGAAAAATCACGGAATAAATCCGATAAAAGAAAAACGACGAACAGTTTAACGAACGAACGTTCGTTAACTGAAAATAAACGAAGAACGCGTTCGTTAAAACGAACGAATGAGCGAACGCTCGCTAAATAAATAAACCGGAGAATAAAACCAATTTATATAAAAAACAAAACTAGTGTTTTCTAAAAAAACCGAAACGATTTTCTTCGGAAAACCGGGCGGCGGCGGCTACCTCGCGGTGGCTCCGGCGGGGCTTCGGCAGGCTCGGGGTGGCGCTGGTGGCGGCGGGCGGCGGCGGCGGCGGCAAGGCGGCGGCGGTGACTCGGGCGGCGACGGAGGCGGCGGCGGGCTCGGTCCGGCTCGGGCTCGGGCGGCGGTGGTGGCGGTGAGGCGGCGGGCGGGGTATTTAAGGAGGGGCAGCGGTGGCTTGGGAAGGGGCGCCGGGAGGAGTCCGCTGGCTCCAGCTCGGCGTCCGTCAGCAGACGGCAAGGCCATGGGAAGGCGGCGGCGAGGCGGGCACTGGCCGGGCCTCGCCCCGATTAGGTGCGGCCGCATGTTTTTTTTTTTAAATAAAATCCACGAGAATTAGAAAAATCCTAGAAAAATAAATAAAAATCTAAAAATGCCAAAACAAATTTTCACCGTCTAAATGAAATATTTAGAACGGAATGAACATTTTCTTGGCCCCTGAAATGCAAGTTTTAAAACGTGCAACTTTTTTAGGGCAAATAAAATTCCAAATAAAATCCAAATAATGATTTTAACATTTTTCCTCCAATATTTCAATTGTTTTGGAGAAGTCATATTATCTCCCCTCATTTATTTTAATAAGAAATATTTTCCGGAGCGAAAAATAATCAAAATCAAAAAATCATTGTTTTCCAATATTTGATAAAATCAAATACGAAAAATCAGAAAATCCCCAACTCTCTCCGAGGGTCTTTGAGTTGCTCAGGATTTCGAGGATTGCGGAACGAATATGCAATAAAATATGATATGCATGGATGACCTATGTATAACATTCCAAATTGAAAATTTGGGATGTTACAAACCTACCCCACTTAAGATGAATCTCGCCCTTGAGATTCGGGTTGGCTAGAGAATAGGTGCGGGTGGTCCTTGCGAATATCATCTACTCGTTCCCAAGTGGCTTCTTCCTCGGTATGGTGGCTCCACTGAACTTTGCAAAACTTGATAACTTTGTTGCGAGTGACTCGACTGTCAAAGTCAAGAATCTTTACTGGCTTCTCCTCATAGGTCAAATTACTGTCTAACTGAATCGCCTCCAGGGGCACTGTGTCTCTCAACGGTATATCAGCCATCTCAGCATGACACTTCTTCAACTGCGATACGTGGAACACATCGTGAACTCCTGACAATCCTTCAGGTAACTCCAGTTTGTAGGCCACTTCTCCCATCCGTTCCAAAACACGGCATGGTCCTACAAATCTTGGGGCTAGTTTTCCTTTAACTCCAAAACGTTTCACTCCTCGCAAGGGTGATACTCACAGATAGGCTCTGTCTCCAATTTCATAGGTTACTTCCTTGCGTTTTGAATCTGCATAACTCTTCTGCCTGGACTATGCAATCTTTAATCTGTCTCGGATTAGTTTAACCATCTCCTCTGATTCTTTGATCAAATCTGGTCCAAACAACTGACGGTCTCCTACCTCATCCCACATCAGAGGGGTTCTACATCTGCGTCCATACAGAGCTTCAAACGGTGCCATCTTCAAACTGGCTTGGTAGCTATTGTTGTACGAGAACTCTGCGTAAGGCAAATTGTCATCCCAACTAGATCCATAATCTAGCGCACAGGCTCTCAACATGTCCTCCAGAATCTGATTGACTCTCTCTGCGCCCATCCGCCTATGGGTGGAATGCATCTTCAACTCTAACTGTACCCAAGGTCTGGTGTAGCTGATGCCAAAATTTGGAAGTAAAATGGGTTCCTCTATCTGATACAATGGTCCTCAGAACTCCATGCAAACATACGATCCTGGACATATATATTTTGGCCAACTTTGCACTTGTATAAGTTGTTTTCACCGGGATGAAGTGAGCTACTTTGGTCAAACGATCCGCTACTACCCATATTGAGTCATATCCTGCTTTGGTTCTGGGTAGTCTGGTGATAGAGTCCATGCCAAGTTTATCCCACTCCCATTCGGGTATCGGCATAGGCTGTAACAGTCCTGCTGGTTTCTGATGCTCTACCTTCACTCTCTGACATACATCACACACGGCTACATACTCGGCAATGTCCTTCTTCATACCAATCCACCAGAAACGTTCCTTCAAATCCAAATACATCTTGGTGTTTCCGGGGTGTATCGAGTATGGTGAGTCATGGGCCTCCTGAAGTATTAATTTCCTGAGCTCTGGGTTATTGGGTACATAAACTCGGTCCTCAAACCACAAGGTATCGTGCTCATCCTCGCGAAAACCTTTGGATTTTCCTTCGCTCATCTTCTCCTTTATTTCAGCAATCTCTTTGTCTTCTTTCTGAGCTTCCCGAATCTTGTCCAACAATGTAGACTGAACCTCCATCGTTGCAATGAAACCTCTTGGAACAATCTCCAACCGAAGTTCCATAATATCCTTAGCTAACTCCTTTGGCAATCCCCTACTTTCAAGGATATTCGCGTAACTCTTCCGGATCAAGGCGTCTGCTACGACATTGGCCTTTCCTGGATGATAGTGCAGCTTCAGGTCATAATCCTTTATAAGCTCCAACCATCTCCTCTGCCTAAGGTTCAACTCCTTCTGCGTGAAAATGTACTTCAAACTCTTATGATCTGTGTACACATCACAACGATTTCCAATAAGATAATGTCTCCAAGTCTTCAATGCATGCACTACGGCCGCTAGCTCCAAATCATGCGTGGCATAGTTCAACTCATGAGGCTTCAGTTGTCGTGAGGCATACGAAACAACCTTTCCGTCCTGCATAAGCACACATCCCAGTCCCAAGCGAGAGGCGTCGCAATACACTTGAAACTCCTTATGTATATCTGGCAATGTCAGCATTGGGGCTGTAGTCAACCGTTTCTTCAACTCATGGAAACTTGCCTCGCAATCTTCTGTCCATTTAAACTTAGTATCCTTCTTTAGCAATTCAGTCATTGGCTTGGCGAGTTTGGAAAAATTCTCAATGAATCTCCGATAATATCCTGCGAGTCCAAGGAAATCATGGATCTCGCCAACTGAAGGTGGTGCCAACCATTCAAGAATCGATCGAACCTTCTCGATCTACTTGCTATACCCTCTCCTGATATAACATGCCCAAGAAATCCAACTTCCTTCAACCAAAACTCGCACTTGCTAAATTTGGCGTATAACTGGTGTTCCCTGAGCTTCTCGAGAACTAAATGCAAATGTTCCTTGTGCTCCTCTTCGTTCTTCTAGTATACCATAATGTCATCAATAAACACCGCAACAAACTTGTCCAAATACTCCATGAACACCTTGTTCATCATACTCATGAAATAGGCAGGGGCGTTAGTCAGTCCAAACGACATGACCGTATACTCATATAATCCATATCGAGTGGTGAACGCTGTCTTTGGTATATCCTTTTCTCGGATCTTCAACTGGTGGTATCCCGATCGTAGATCAATCTTCGAAAACGCCTTAGCTCCTTGCAACTGATCAAACAGATCATTGATCATTGGTAATGGATACTTGTTCTTTATTGTTACTTCATTCAAGGCTCGGTAATCAACGACCATCCTTAGGGATTTATCCTTCTTCTCAACCAAAAGTACTGGTGCTCCCCAAGGTGATGAACTCCTTCGAATATAACCTTTCTCCAATAACTCCTTGATCTGCTTCTTAATTTCCTCCAGATCATTTACGGGCATCCGATAGGGTCTCTTGGATATTGGCCCTGTACCTGGCAATAGTTCTATCAAGAACTCGATATCTCGATCCGGTGGCATGCCTGGTAACTCCTCTAGAAACACATCCCAAATATCTTTTACTACAGGCACTTCCTCCTGTACAACTCACGTGAGGGCATTCACTTGGCTCCTCCTAGGCACATGCCTGGATACATACTTAATCCTTTTTCCCTCCGGGGTGGTAAGATATATTGATTTGCTAGCACATTCAATACTTCCTCCATACTTTGACATCCAGTCCATACCTAATATCACATACAATCCTTGCGACTCCAAGATAGTTAGGTCGACGGAAAACATGCGCCCAATGGTTAGTGGTATCTGGTGCACCATCTGCTAGCCATGTACTCGCTCCAAAGTAGCTCACTAAAAGAGGGTCCTAAGGGTTTGGGTTGGTAACTTAAACTTATCCACAAATCCCTTGATATGTATGAATGCGATGCACCAAGATCGAAAAGAACAACAGCGTAAATGACTTAACCAAAACTTACCTATTACCACGTCCGCCGCTTTTCAACTTCCTCCACGTCAACGTGGTTCACTTGTCCTTTGTTGAATGGATTTGGCTTCTTCCCAGCGCTCCCATTTCCGTTTCCATTCCTTCCTTCAGGGCAATCATTGGCATAGTGTCCTGTCTTCCCGCACTTAAAGCAAATAACTTGGCTTAGGTCCCTCTTGGCGGGTGTAGATGGGTTTGGGCGGTTCTGGTTGTTATTAACTCCATTCCCATTCCCATTCTTCGCACCATTGTGGTTATGCGATCCTCCTCCAGTATGGTTATGGCCTCCATGGTTATGCACAAGTCCTCCCGAGTTCGGGGTTAAGAGAGGCTTCTGGTGAGCTCCTGAGTTGTACTTCCCTTGTCCATACTTCCTCTTACGACTCTCAATTTGCTGCTGCTTTCCTTCAATCATTAGGGCCTTGTCTACCAACTCCTGGTAGTTGTTGAAAGTTGCCACCATCAACTGCATCCTCATCTCATCGTTCAGCCCTTCCATAAACTTCTCCTGCTTCGCGGCATCTGTGGCCACATCATCAGGGGCATAGCGTGATAACTTACTAAACTCATCCACGTACTGAGCCACAGTACGGTTCCCCTGGCGTAAGTTGCGAAACTCGCGCTTCTTCATCTGCATGGCTCCAGTTGAGACATGGGTCGTGCGAAAGGCTTGCTGAAACTGGTCCCAAGTGACATTGGCTATAGGAAAAGTAGCTGTGTAATTCTCCCACCATGCGGCTGCTGGCCCATCCAATTGATGTGTGGCAAAGCGCACCTTCTTAGCATCCGTGCATCCTGCGGTGGTCAACTCCCTTCCAATACGGCGTAGCCAATCATCAGCAACTATTGGCTCGGTGCTATTGGAAAACACCGGCGGTTGTAACCTCAGAAAACGGGCTAAATTGTCCACTTGCGGCGGGTTGTTATTGTTGTTGTTGTTGTTGTTGTTGCCCTGGTTCTGAACTAGCAATTGCATCAAGGCATTCTGCTGCTTGATCAACCGGGTGAGCTCCGGTGGGAAAACAAATCCGGGGTCACGTCTCGAAGGCATCTGGTGGGTTTAGATGGAAGAGATTAGAATAGAAAAAAGGTCTAGTGAGAAAACACTACCCACATGCACATGATGCAAACACAATCATTTCACTCAATCAATCAAGCAAGGGCATACAACGATCTAGGACTATCGCAAAAGTGCTCAGCTACTACTAGTTACATGGGGGGATTACTGCTAATATATGGTGGTCATCTAAAAATTTTGATCGGTGGAAGACTCCATGATGTCTGCTCCAGCTTCATCTTCGTAGTCATCATCACTAGGATCGGAATCGGTGTCGTCGATGATGATGTAGTTATCCGGGCAAGTGGGATCTTCTTCCTCTTCTTTCGGTGCGGATCCTCCCATGAATACTCCGATCTTCTTGACTAGATCGTCGTTCTTCTCCAGTAGTATCTTGATTTCCTCCTCATATCCATCGCGTGTAGACTTGAGTTCTTCCTCCAGCTCGATAATCTTGGTCTTCGCCTTCTTCAAATCCATCATGTCTGCGCACATCTGGTTCTCCTGACGTCGAATGTTCTTGTTTAGCTCCTGAATGAAAGCTGCAATGGATCTATCCTTCTTGGTGCGGATTACTTCCCGTTGCTCATCTCGGCGCCCACATATTTGGTAAATGGTGTCTTTAAGCTCCCTGTTGTAGACTTCTCCAATACGTCCCATGGTAATGTGAGCTGCCATACTTTTGCCAAGACTCCAGGTGGGTGCTTCGAAAGAAAACTCTATGGGCTTAGAAGTTGGCGAGAACGTCCTTCCCGGTACTTGTACTTGAATCATCCAGCGCCCTCTTCTCGTAAGGTGGCGTTATACGTCCCGTGAAGCTTGGTATTCCAATGTTCAAGTACCTAGTGACTTCCTTCAAATGGCGTCCAAAAGGTGTGTCTTCATCCGGTTGTGCAAACTTGTTCTTCATCTCCATCATCCTAAAGAGTGGACAAATGGAGAGGAGTCAGAAATGAGTAGAGGAGAGTGTCCTATGGTTTATCTTAGTGGTCGTGTCCTACACTCAGCGTGTGCTCTGATACCATCTTGTAGCGACCCGACCTCGTGATGGTCAAGTCTCGTGTTTCAAAGGTCATCCTGGATCGGTAATGCTTGACACACACAATACTCAAGGATTTATAACAGAGTAGCAATCACACACTTATTACATCGAATGTCTCAAAAGAGAACTTATTACAATAATATGGCTTAAGGCCATCTAATGCGATAACAGCGGAAGGCTTGGAAGATAAAGTGAGTCCATCAACTCCAACGGCATAGCTGAGCAGCACGGCAACAACCTAACGATCCTTACTCCTCGTCTGAAAAGTCTGCAACATAATACGTTGCAGCCCGAGAATGGGTCAGCACATGGAATATGCTGGCAATATAACACAGTACAACAGAAACAGAATAATGCTATCACTACATGCATATATGGCTTGTGGAAAGCTCTATGGTTGTAATTTTGCGAAAAGCCAATTTTTCCTACAACAAAGGAATATATTTTAATTTAACTATCATGGTGGTTGATACAACATTGAGAAGGTATAACCCCAACTCAATCCCAATTAAAGTAATTAACATCCCAGCAATATTAATATAGAGTGATGAGATACATGTGAATACTCAGGTACTAGATACTCAGAATTGTCAATAGCCGGGGACACGGCTAACCATGATTAGATTGTACACTCTGCAGAGGTTTATGACTTTTCCCCACAAGACTCGCCGCCTCCATTGATTTCTCGTGACTACATGGTGTTTGAGAAACGGATGACCGAGACACGCCTTTCGTAAACATTAGCTCTCTACTCCGGTAGACCATACCAAACCTACAAAACCCACTACCTGCTGATCTACCTCTTCAAGAGCTTCACGTAACTTACTCAACTATGCTAGAGCCCATAATAGCTTGTGGCTGCACACGGAAGTTTCTAGCATGAATAATCTCAGTTCCCTTTGAGCCTGGGTGGCGGTCCATAGGAAGATCACACGGGTACCCCCGGATTTCCAAAAAAAAAACAGACAACACTGGGTTCCCCAGGTGCCTCAGTCCACCCAGATGTGTATTAAAGTTGCCACCTTAAGTTGGACCATTAATTAATAATCTCACATCTGTCATGGAATACACTCAAACCCAATCCACGTATACGAGCATAGCATGGCAATATAAGCATAACGTAGAAATAACTCCCAAGGGTTTGATAGTAACATGGCAATAGGTTCTACCTTAATATCTACTTCCCAACCCACAAGTTAATGACATCCTAATCATGGAATGTTTGAGGATTGGAACTAATGCATAAAACTGGGTATGAAAAGGGTATGATCAAAGTGTTACTTGCCTTTGCTGACGATCCGCGAATCCTAGAGACTCTTAGTAACACGCTTCGCACTCCGGGAATTCTATCGCAAGCAAACAATAACATACATAAGCAACAAGCAAAGATGCGCAAGCAAAACTCTACTAAAAGAGGTTGACTGGAGAGTTCAATTTAAGAACACCGGTTCGCAAAAAGAATCAAACCAAACCGAGCAATGAACCTCAAACAGCGAAAGAAATAAGATCCATTTACTATTCTGAACTAGGGTCAATTTTTACAGAGGCAAAAACTGGTTTGAGTTGGTTATTCGGAAAGAGGGTTGCGAGATGAAACTCCAGGCGCTTGAATCGCCTGATTCCGATAAACGAGCGAAAGTTAAACTAGATCGAACATCGGATCAGAAATCACGATCAGGAAAATCGCGGAATAAATCCGATAAAAGAAAAAACGACGAACAGTTTAATGAACGAACGTTCGTTAACTGAAAATAAACGAAGAACGCGTTCGTTAAAACGAACGAACGAGCGAACGCTCACTCGCTAAATAAATAAACCGGAGAAGAAAACCAATTTATATAAAAAAACAAAACTAGGGTTTTCTAAAAAAATGAAACGGTTTTCTTCGGAAAACTGGGCGGTGGTGGCTACCTCGCGGTGGCTCCGGCGGGGCTCCGGCGGGCTCGAGGTGGCGCGGGGTGTGGCGGAGGCGACGGAAGGCGGCGGCGACTCGGGCGGCGGCGGCGGCGGCGGGGCTCGGGTAATGCGGCGGGGCTCGGGTCCGGTGGTGGTGGCGAGAGGTGGCGGGCGGGTATTTAAGGAGGGGGGGCGGCAGGGCTTGGGAAGGGGCGCCGGGAGGAGTCAGCTCGGCTCCGCTCTCGGCGTCCGTCTGGCGCACGGCGGCGCATGGGAAGGCGGCGGCGAGGCGGCTTGCATGGCTGGGCCTCGCCCACTTTCGGTGCGGTGCAAAGTTTTTTTTAAAACAAAATCCGCCGAGAATTAGAAAAGTCCTAGAAAAATAAATAAATATCTAAAAATGCCAAAACAAATTTTCACCGTCTAAATGAAATATTTAAAACAGAATGAACATTTTCTTGGCCCCTAAAATGCAAGTTTTAAAACGTGCAAATTTTTCTAGGGCAAATAAAATTCCAAATAAAATCCAAATAATGATTTTTACATTTTTCCTCCAATATTTCAATTGTTTTGGAGAAGTCATATTATCTCCCCTCATTTATTTTAATAACAAATATTTTCCGGAGAGAAAAATAATCAAAATCAAAAAATCCTTGTTTTCCAATATTTTATAAAATCAAATACGAAAAATCAGAAAATCCCCAACTCTCTCCGAGGGTCCTTGAGTTGCTTAGGATTTCGAGGATTGCGGAACGAAGATGCAATAAAATATGATATGCATGGATGACCTATGTATAACATTCCAAATTGAAAATTTGGGATGTTACAGTACTAAAGTAATCCCGGCAAGGAACACTGGACAGCGGTCAAGAATATCCTGAAGTACCTGAAAAGGACTAAGGACAAGTTTCTCGTTTATGGAGATGAAGAAGAGCTCGTCGTAAAGGTTTACGTCGATGCTAGCTTTGACACAGATTTGGATGACTCTAAGTCACAAACCGAATACTGGTATATGTTGAATGGTGGAGCAGTAAGCTGGTGCAGCTGCAAGCAGAGCATCGTGGCGGGATCTACATGTGAAGCGGAGTACATGGCAGCGCATGAAGCAATTTGGGTGAAGGAGTTCATCACCGACATAGGAGTCATACCCAATGCGTCGGGGCCGATCAAACTCTTCTGTGACAACACTAGAGCTATTGCACTTGCCAAGGAGCCCAGGTTTCAGAAGAAGACTAGGCACATCAAGCGTCGCTTCAACTCCATTCGTGAAAATGTTCAAGATGGAGACATAGAAATTTGCAAAGTTCATACGGATCTGAATGTCGCAGATCCGTTGATTAAACCTCTTCCGCGAGCAAAACATGATCAACACCAGAACTCTAAGGGTGTTAGATTCATCACAATGTAACTAGATTATTGACTCTAGTGCAAGTGGGAGACTGTTGGAAATATGCCCTAGAGGTAATAATAAAAGGATTATTATTATATTTCCTTGTTCAAGATAATTGTATTTTATTCATGCTATAATTGTATTATCCGGAAATCGTAATACACGTGTGAATACATAGACTACAACATGTCCCTAGTGATCCTCTAGTTGACTAGCTCGTTGATAAATAGATAGTCATGGTTTCCTGACTATGGACATTAGATGTCATTGATAACGGGATCACATCATTAGGAGAATGATGTGATGGGCATGACCCAATCCTGAGCATAGCACAAGATCGTGTAGTTCGTTTGCTAGAGTTTTTCCAATGTAGGGGAATCCTTTCCTTAGACCATGAGATCGTGTAACTCCCGGATACCGTAGGAGTGCTTTGGGTGTACCAAACGTCACCACGTAACTTGGTGACTATAAAGGTATACTACGGGTATCTCCGAAAGTGTCTGTTGGGTTGACACGGATCGAGACTGGGATTTGTCACTCCGCATGACGGAGAGGTATCTCTGGGCCCACTCGGTAATGCATCATCATTATGAGCTCAAAGTGACCAAGTGTTTGGTCACGGGATCATGCTCTATGGTACGAGTAAAGTGACTTGCCGGTGACGAGATTGAACGAGGTATTGGGATACCGACGATCGAATCTCAGGCAAGTAATGTACCGATTGACAAAGGGAATTGTATACGGGGTTGCTTGAATCCTCGACATCGTGGTTCATCCGATGAGATCATCGTGGAACATGTGGGAGCCAACATGGGTATCCAGATCCCGCTATTGGTTATTGGCCGGAGAGCTGTCTCGGTCATGTCTGCATGATTCCCGAACACGTAGGGTCTACACACTTAAGGTTCGGTGACGCTAGGGTTATCAGGAAGACTTGTATGTGATTACCGAATGTTGTTCGGAGTCTTGGATAAGATCCCGGACGTCACGAGGAGTTCCGAAATGGTCCGGAGGTGAAGATTTATATATGGGAAGTTGTCATACGGTCACCGGAAAGTTTCGGGGGCATGTCGGTATTGTATCGGGGCCACCGGAGGGGTTCCGGGGGTCCACCGGGAGGGGCCACCTCTCTCGGAGGGCCTCATGGTCCGTAGTGGGCAGGGAACCAGCCTCGAGGGCTGGGCGATCCCCTTGGGCCCATGCGCCTAGGGTTGGGGGAAACCCAGTGGGGCGCCTGCTTGGGGGCCAGCCCCTCCCTTGGTCGCTGCCCCCTCTAGATCTCATCTAGAGGGGCCGCCCTTCCCCTTCCGCTATAAATAGAGGGGCGAGGGAGGGCTGCACACAACATCCAAGGCGCAGCCCTCCCTCCCAACACCTCTCCTCCTCCGCGTGAGCTTGGCGGCCCCGCCGAGAACTGCCACTCCATCACCACCACGCCGTCAGCTGCTGTTGGAGCCTTCTTCCTCAACCTCTCCTCCTCCTTGCTGGATCAAGGTGCGGAGACGCCATCCGCCCCGCACGTGTGTTGAACGCGGAGGTGCTGTCCGCTCGCACTTGGTCATCGGTGATTTGGATCATGACGAGTATGACTCCCTCAACCCCGTTCTCTTGAACGCTTCCGCTCGCGATCTACAAAGGTATGTAGATGCACTCCAATCACTCGTTGCTAGATGAACTCATAGATGGATCTTGGTGAAACCGTAGGAAAATTTTATTTTCTGCAACGTTCCCCAACAAGTTCCACGTTCCCGATTTATGTATCGTGGTTATGGTGTACCCCTGTTATGTACACTATGATCTTCCTAGTTGTTGTGTGCTCTTGTTATCATGGTTTGGCAATAAACTCTATACAAGATATTATGAACCTATCATCTGCCACTATCCTTACTTCGAGCCTATTTTGTGTGTACTTGTGCCAGATTATATAAATGCACGCACCATATTACACCACACCCGAGCTCTCTCATCGAATCCACCGATAGCACACAAGTGTTTACAGGGCGCCCTATATTAGAATATCATCTGCATTACAAAGATAATCTCACAACTATTTATGTTTTCATGGTTCTCGATATTATATGCAATTACAAAGTGAATATCGAATCCGCGCATCGTAAGAATATTGTGGAACACTGCAATGACTTACAAAATTGGCACCAAGGCATTGAGTGCCATTCTGGAAGCAATGAAACTCGTACGCTCCCCACCTGTTGATTCTTGTTCAAAATATCATCCTAATGACTATTCTAACCTCGAGGAGTCAAAGGCAGATGGCCTGTCCTGTTCACCCATCAAGGTGCATGTTCTAATTTGGCAACGTTTTATTGATTGCGTGTATCTTGCATATGTTGTTTTGCATTTCTTCTACTTTGTTGCACCGCCATCTGCTTAGTTTACTCATCATATAACTCGAGATGCTATGCCCATCCATTATCAATACATATTCCATCTGTCATCATACCATGTTTTTCCACTCAAATGCTGTTCTTGTGCATCGGACATCGAAAAGGAAGAGGGTGATTGCCGATCCTCAAGGAGCACCAGCAAAGTCCTTGAAAAACGTGGTGGTGCCGAAGAAATCAGACAGCGCCCCACTTATATTGGCTGTACAACCAGTGACACAAAACGTAGCACTGACTCCAGCAGACTGTACCCATACTTTACTGGCCACACCACTAGCGCCACCACACATGACCTGCACTCCAGCAAAAGGTATACCGATTTCATTTGCCATAGCACCTGCCGCATCACGTAAAAATCCCACCGCAAAAAGTACAGCAAGTCCACCGTCGAAGACCTATCCCAACTGCAGAGACGGCCAATTCCTGCAGATTGGAACCCCATTCCATTTATTCCCAGTTTAAAAGACAATGCTTTCAATGTTGTTAGGGACTACGTGCATATATTCCCATCATGGGAAGATTACAGTGAAGACAAACACCATTTTCACATCTTCCTGTCCAACTTACGTGTAAGTGCTATTATTCATGGTTATTATTTTCCTGTTTTCTGCTGATCGAACACATCAATGATTTACATTACATTGTTGTAACTAGGCGAGGGTCAATCTGGATAGTCATGACGAGCAAAGCTTGCTTGTGCTTTTCAAGGAAGCATTGCAACAGTATCGGTGTTACCTGAGAAAATCACACTTTGATGGCAAGTCTATAAACGAATTTCCGGTGAAGTCTCCTGTGCTAAATTTAGAAGACATTGAATGGAAAAACCTTGTTATGCATCGGTCTCGCTCCTGTGATGAGGTACCGCCTATGAAATCACATGACAATTTGAACTTCTACTTTTCTCGATGTGCCTTACGGATCTTTTTGCAGGAAATCTGCTCAAGAAGAATTCGGTTTGAAAAGAATGACAGGATATCGCAAATATGCTGCCCGCTGCTTTGCTCTTGTTATTACATGTTGTCCTCAGATCACCGTATTTGCATACATACCTGGTTCATTATGTGACAGCAGATGCATGATAGCTTGCTTATCAATTGTTCGCCCAAATTATCTGATCTGTATGAATGGTTACATTAGTGTAGAATATATCCAATGCCAATGAATTTTTTAGCTCTGATTGTTCTTGTAAGTACATGCCGTCCTTTATCAGCAGCATTTATATTGACAGGTAGTTGTTCATGTACCATCACTCTGCAGCTTATTTTCCTTTGCCCTCCATTTTCTACACATCATATCTATATTTACTCTTACCATAAGGTTGTACTGAAGAAGTTTAGTTGTGCATTGCTCTTGGTTGTGCCTTTTCCTGTATCGCTGCACATACATTTATAGCTACTTGGTTATGTAGCATCACTCTTCATCTTATCTTAAATATTCTCCATTTTTTCGTATATTATCACATCTATATTTACTCTTAACAAAATGTAGAATAAAGGCAATGCTTATGAAGAAGATTATGTGGTAAACTTCTTGAATTGCCCCCCCATCAGCATGGACAAGGGCTTTATAGAGCCTGTCTTCACCAGTAATGTAAGTTTGTCCTTCTCAAGCCTTCAAACTTTGTTGTGTATATTTGGTTAGGCATGACTGCAACAGCTATTTATTTTTGGTGTTTACATCAAATTGCATGTTTAAAGTTTATTATGTAGTTCATAAACAAAAGTTTGTCCTTCTCAATTTAAGTTTTCAGTTGTACAACCAAGTTCCTTCTTGATACCATGTAAATTAAACTATACAGAGCAAGTGATCTTCTTTTGCACTGCATGTATGCTTCTGTTCTTCATCCATAATCCAGTGGTGTGGTGAACCTACCCACTACAACACAATGTCATATTCTTCAATGTCTTAACTATGTACAATGTCATATCAGGCTACTATTATTTAAACCGTCTCTTTTTTTGCCAATCTGAAATGGGATAAATTGACAGCACACTAACCATTGATACTTATGAGTTCTTGATCTGTAATCCAGTGGTGTCGTGAAGCTACCAACTCCTTCACAATGTCATTTCCTGCCATGTCTTGACCTGAACAATACCATATTGTGTTAATGCAATTTTAAACTGTGTCACTTTATTCGTCAAGAAGAAATGTGATGAATTGTCAAGATCGATACTTTTATGTGCAAAACCTGTCATCCGTCTCGCTTGTTTATCTTTCAGAGTGAGGAAGATATAAGTGTTGAACAAGCGCAGCCTCATCATCTTGCTCAAAAGGTGCAGTGCTGCAGCTCGCCAAGAGGGCTAACCTTTCTTGAACTCTATTGAAGTGTCGGTTTTGTATATTATTTTGTCGGCGTGTTTATTTGCAATCGGTGGCGATCTT
Source organism: Aegilops longissima (assembly GCA_021605205.1). Lineage (NCBI taxonomy): Eukaryota > Viridiplantae > Streptophyta > Magnoliopsida > Poales > Poaceae > Aegilops > Aegilops longissima. Next base: position 682,676,144 of record CM038678.1, on the reverse strand, counting down.
TGATGCCCAGTGTATGTAATCTGCTGTCTGCTTGTGCTTTATTATCATAGTGGCGAACTTTTTTGCCCAGTGGATGTAATATGCCTTAATTTCTTTATTGTGTAGTCTAGGTTTTTTCTTATTCACGATGCTGCAGTTATTTTATTGTATATATATCCTGTCTTCGGAGTAAACCGTCCAAACCGTAAAATTACGGTACATAATCGGGCCTTCATGCAATCTCGATGTATGATCCGCATCATGGGCCCCGTCAAACTGGCCCACTAGTAGATTCGGGCCTTTAATAGGCCGAGTAACCCCTGGCCCTCTTTTTGCAAGAAAACTCAATGGGCTTTTAGGAGGCTGAGAAGTAGGTTGGGCCTGAAACGTGCCGAATAGCTCACGGGCCGGCAGCAGCCCGAAATGGACCCCGGCCCATGATTGTGCGAATCAAATCACGGGATTTTAATAGGCCAAAGTTGTCTCGGTCCTTGTTTGGCCCAATCAGATATCGGCTGCGAGCAGGCCGGATGCAAACCGGGCCGTAGTTAGCCCAACTATATGACGGCTTTAACAGCCAAAATTAATATAGGGCCAAATGTTAAACGGGCTCTTAACAGGCCGAAACTAATATCAGGCCGAATTACTAAATGGGCCTTTAGCAAGTGGGCCCAAAAGCATAGCGTCCAGTTAACGGGCCGAATCTGATATGGGCCATAATTAAGCCCAAAGCCTCTTAAAGGGCCAGACCTGATCTGGGCCGTGATTTGGCCTAGAACGTGGGAGGCTTTTAACGGGCCGGATCTCATATGGGCCATTATTAGGCCCAGAACATAGCAGGCCATTAATGGACCGGATCAAATATGGGCCGGCATTTGGCCCAAAACATGGCAGCCAGTTAATGGGCCGGCCTACTAGTGTCCTCAAACTCTTGTGGGCCTACAGCTGGGCCGGCCCCTTAATGTCGGCGAAATCTCGTGGGCCTTTAGCTGGGCCGGCCCATTATGATCCGCAAGAATTTTGTGGGCCTTTACCTGGGCCGGCCCATTATGGCACACAAAAATCTTGTGGGTTTTACCGGCCGCCCATTATGGCCCGCAAATCTTGTGGGCCTTTAGCTGGGCCAGCCCATTATGGTCCGCAAAATCTCGTGGGCCTTTAGCTGGGCCAGCCCATTATGGTCCGCAAAATCTTGTGGGCCTTTAGGTGGGCCGGCCCATTTAAACTTGATGGGCCGTGCCATGTGTCGACGTATCATAGGCGCCTTCTGTCCAATGAGTGGATGACATCTGTCCCAATGTTGAGCCGACACGTGTTTCCTCCAGCCAATGATGATTTTACACGTGGAAAATCCCCATTGGTCGGGGCTGTTAATGGGTTATCGAATCCAAAACCCGACCCGATAGCTTAACGGTGTTCCATTACGGTGGATGCCACGTTTCGGTCACCCTTGACGAAAGCACTTCTGTGACGCGCGATTTATCGTCATGGAAGTGGACACTTCCGTGATGATAATTTTGGTAATGTCATGGAACACTTCTCCGACAGCACAGGTATGACTATCTTCATTCTGTCATAAATTTGTCATGGATGTACATGCATGACAGAAAACATGACCCACTGTGACAAACACGTATCATCACGGAAGTGTATTTTTTTGTAGTGATTGCGGTGACGATGATGGCCCCGGCGCCGTTCCGGCGCCACCGGAAACGAGGGGGAGAGAGCCCCCCTCCTTCTTCTTCTTCCTTGGCCTTCTCCCTAGGTGGGAGAAGGGTTCTCCCTCTGGTCCTTGGTCTCCATGGCGTGGGAGGCGAGAGCCCCTCCGAGATTGGATCTGTCTCTCTATCTCTCTCTGTTTCTGCGTTCTCTGATTCTGGCCTTTCACCGTTTCTTATATTCCCGGAGATCCGTAACTCTGATTGGGCTAAAATTTGGACACGATTTTTATCCGGATATTGGCTTTGTTGCCGCGAAAGAAGGACATCAACCGCCTTATGGGGTGGCCACGAGGGCCCAGGGCGCGCCTAACTCCCTGAGGCACGCCCCGTGCCTCGTGGCCCCCTCGGGCATCGTCTCGCGTTGACTCTTCTTCCCAAAAATGACATATATTCCAAAAAAATCTCTGTCAGTATCCTGTTTGGACTCTGTTTGATATGGATTTTCTGTGAAACAAAAACATGCAACAAACAGGAACTAGCACTGGGCACTGGATCAATATGTTAGTCCCAAAAATAGTATAAAAAGTTGCCAAAAGTATGCAAAAGTTGTAGAATATTGGCATGGAACAATCAAAAAATTATAGATACGACAGAGACGTGTCAGAGGGACGCGAGCAGAGTGCTCCGCGGTCGCCTCAACGACGAGCAACTAGATATATATGCATATAGCAGTTAAACACGCAAGGAAAAGGTGTACACAAGCCCAGCGAGCCGACGGACGCGAGCAGAGCGCGCCGCGGCGCCTACCGGCGAGCACAGCATGCTGTGGCACCTAACGGCGACCAGAGCTTGCCGAGGGACGCGAGCAGAGGCCGGCACAGTGATAGGTGGCAAATAAGACGAACTGTGTGAGCGACGTCGGAGACATCAAGCACGAATCAGATTAGAGTTGCGTGTGCGATGCGTGGCATACAGTTGATCCATCCGAGCTGTTTGTGATGGAATAAGCCGTGTGTGTTGCGGGCAAACACTTGCTGGTATATAACCTTAATTTAACCTAAAAAGTGTTAATGCATGTTACAAAAATTGTATAGCTGGAAACTATGTTCAAATACGACTCCAACGATATAATCTTTGGCAACATGCATTCGTATTTTATTACTTAAATCCTACTTATAAACCAGGACGGGGGTATTGTAGGTAATTAAATCGCAAACATTTTTTTTTGTATTAACCATATGTGTGCGTGTACTTTCATCCTCCTCTCGCATGTCTTGTCACCCTGCTGCCACAGACGGCTTACAGCGCAAGCTTGCGCAGCGCGCGGGGGCGTTTGGCCAAACGGTGGCTCGAAGTGGCGCCAATGAATCGTCGGTGAGCCCGTTCCCGCGCAACCTCGCAGGTTCCCGTGCAAGCTTCCTGCCCGACTCGGTGAAATCCCCCAAAATCCCAATGCTTACCGACCTGCTATAAAAACCCTCACGGTCGGTGAGTCCTGCGTCGCATTTTCCCCTCCCTCCCTGTAGCTTATCTCGTCTGCTTCTCCCATAATCATCAATGGCACTGGTCCATCGTCGTCGCTCAGCCACTCCGCCGTCATCAGAGGACAGCTCCAGCTAGATGGCTACACCGCGGCGGCGGTGTAGTCCCCGGCGTAGTGTAGTGCGCGTGGCGTCCCTGTTGGGTGTGCGCAGAACACCCACCACACGCTCCGCCGCCGCTGCCCGTCGGCAGCTGTTGCCGGCCGCCGTTGCCGCCACAGCACCATCTAAAGCCAGGGCCATCTCCCGCTCCGCCGCCGCGGCACGAAGCCGGGAGGTGGCCGTCGTGGCCGCCACCCCACTGCCGGCCACCATGGCCATCACCTGCTCCGCCACCTTGGCCCGAAGGCGGGAGGTGGTGGTCGTGGCTGCCACCCCATCATCGGCCGCCGTGGCCGCCAGCCCACCATCGACCGTCGGGATCATCACCCGCTCCGCCACCGCTGTCTGAAGGAGGGAGGCGGAGGTGGAGGCCCGCACGTGCTTCAGCGACCTTGCGCGCTACATCGAGTTCCTGCGGGAGGAGGAGGAGCGCCTCATCGAGCATGGAAAGAGCCTTACCACAGCCGTGGCCGCAGCACATGCCGACGCAGAGGCAAGGAATCAGGATATCTACGAGTAGTCCGGCCGCTTCAAGAGGGATCGTCTGGAGCGGCAGTGGGCGTTCGAGCTGGCGAGCGCCGCTGAACATGCAACAGCGGGAGTCACTGTATTGCATATGTCCAGCTCGTTGGTAGGCTCCTCCTCCTCCTCTACCTCTTACTGAGCGCCCTCGCCAGAGGAGAGACTGCCGGAAGTAGCACAAAGCCCCTCCGTAGTAGTAGTAGTATTTAGGGGCTATTTTGTTCAGTTCATCTGACTATAGATGTGTGGTGGAAATGTACAATGTACTAGCTAGTATATATAGTTGAACTAGCTATTTCAGTACGTGGTTGGCAACAATTGGGGAAAAGTTCGATCTATTCAGCTGTCAAGTTGAACTGTTTGTATAAATTAAGAACGACTGCTTAGTCTATGAATGAAATATATGCTTAATTACTGAATTTTAGTTGCAAAAATTAGATAGTGCTAGTGATTTTTAGCTGCATATTTTGACAAATCGCAGTGTTACAAGGATTGACAGATGGCAATGTTACTAGATCAACAAATGTCAATCTTTCCAGTTTGACAAATGGCAACATACCCAATATGATAGATGCAAATCTTACCAAATTGTTTGTACGTTGTTGCACACGGGTCATCCAAAACAACCATTTGCGTTGAAGGGATGCACAAATCCTGCGCTGCGAATTTTCCCTCGACTTCAGGGGGAAGACCATAGCTCTCACTTTGCATGCGTGTGTTCCATCTAAAACGTTTGCGATCAAGAGCTGCAGAAATCCTGCTCGGCACATTTTCTCTTAGCTTCCTGGGGAAGCTGTCGGTTTGCATACGGGTGTTTGATGTCTACTACGCAACCTTCTCCTTGTAGATGTTGTTGGGTCTCCAAGTGCAGAGGTTTGTAGGACAGTAGAAAATTTCCCTCTGGTGGATGACCTAAGCTTTATCAATCCGTGGGAGGTGTAGGATGAAGATGGTCTCTCTCAAGCAACCCTGCAACCAAATAACAAGGAGTCTCTTGTGTCCCCAACACACCCAATACAATGGTAAATTGTATAGGTGCACTAGTTCGGCGAAGAGATGGTGATACAAGTGCAATATGGATGGTAGATATAGGTTTTTGTAATCTGAAAATATAAAAACAACAAGGTAACTAATGATAAAAGTGAGCGAAAACGGTATTGCAATGCTAGGAAACAAGGCCTAGGGTTCATACTTTCACTAGTGCAAGTTCTCTCAACGATAATAACATAATTGGATCATATAACTATATCTCAACATGCAACAAAGAGTCACTCCAAAGTCACTAATAGCGGAGAACAAACAAAAGATTATTGTAGGGTACGAAACCACCTCAAAGTTATCCTTTCTGATCGATCTATTCAAGAGTCTGTAGTAAAATAACACGAAGCTATTCTTTTCGTTCGATCTATCATAGAGTTTGTAATAGAATAACACCTTAAGACACAAATCAACCAAAACCCTAAGGTCACCTAGATACTCCAATATCACCTCAAGTATCCATGGGTATGATTATACGATATGCATTACACAATCTCGGATTCATCTATTCAACCAACACAAAGAACTTCAAAGAGTGCCCCAAAGTTTCTACCGGAGAGTCAAGACGAAAACGTGTGCCAACCCCTATGCATAAGTTCACAAGGTCACTGAACTCGCAAGTTGATCACCAAAGCATACATCAAGTAGATTACGTGAATATCCCATTGTCACCACAGATAAGCACATGCAAGACATACATCAAGTGTTCTCAAATCCTTAAAGACTCAATCTGATAAGATAACTTCCACTACTAGGAAAAGGGCTATAGCTAATATGGACATTAATGGCGCACCATGTATGTGGTGCGCCATCGCTATAGCAAAGGCGCACTGCATACAAAAGCGCCATTATTGACATATACTAATGGCGCACCTGTGTGTGGTGCGCCATTACTAGTTTTGAAAAAAAATTGTTAGCAGTGGCGCACTGTGATAGTGCGCCATTACTAGTTGATATAGTAATGGCGCTTGCATAAAGTGTGCCATTACTATGTGTACGACTGGGTCAAACCTTGGTCAAACTTAGTAATGACGCACTTTGCATAGGTGCACCATTAATATGTCAAACTTAATAATGGCGCACCTACACAAAGTGCACCATTACCAACTTTGACCAAGGTTTGACCAAGTCATACACATAGTAATGGCGCACTTTGTACAGGTGCGCCATTACTATAACCAAATACACCCCGTGGACAGCCTTTTCAGTTTAAAAAAATGATGGAAATGTCAAAAAAATAAAAGAAAATAAGTTTCCCACGTGTTATGTGGTCTAGTTGTTGCGAAAATTTACAAATATGAATTTTGACTTTATTTGCAAAATCTCTCTGGAATTTAGTAAAATGGGCATAACTTTTGCATACGAACTCGGATTAAAAAGTTTTTTATATGAAAAAGCATCTACTCGAAATGTTACATCTGAATTCAACTCGGGGAACCCCGTTGAAGATTTTTAGAATCCCCAAAAACCTAACAGAATAAAAGATACGGGGCTTTTAAGATCTAGAGGGGGGAAATGAAAAAAAAATTCAAACTTAGTAGTGGCGCACCATTTGCTAGGTGCGCCACTAGTAACAGAAAAAAAATTGGTTTCGAATTTTTTTTTTGGAAAAAATGTTCAAAATATGATACGTAATATGACCGAGAAGTTTGAAATATTTTTTCAAAATTTCATCACACTCATGAATATGAACAAAGTCCTAGACATGAACAAGGTTTAATAGGATTGATATGGTAGGTATATCAACAAGTGCCTGTTAAGTGAGCTGGTGCTGGGGTTAGATAGAACTGCAAAGTTAAGCATGCTCGGGCTGGAGTAGTGTGAGACCACGGAGTGCGATTTAACTTGAGATTAAGCATATTGACCCGAGATTAAGCCATAGTGACCCGATATTAAGAAAAAAAGAAAAAAATTGAAAAAAATTCTGAATTTTTTTTTAAAAAAATTTGTTAGTAATGGCATGGTAATAGTGGCGCACCTATAGTGCGCCATTAATGGCAAAAATAGGTGCACCACTAATTAGCCTTTTCCTAGTAGTGTTCAAAGGGAAAACTCAATCCATTACAAGAGAGTAGAGGGGGAGAAACATCATAAGATCCAACTATAATAGCAAAGCTCGTGATACATCAAGATCGTGCCAAATCAAGAACACGAGAGGGGGAGAGATTAAGCCATAGTGACCCGATATTAAGAAAAAAACGAAAAAAAAATTGAAATTTTTTTTGAAAAAAAATTCTGAAAAAAATTATTAGTAATGGCGCACTTCTATGTGGTGCGCCATTACTAAGTCAGATAGTAATGGCGCACTTCTATGTGGTGCGACATTACTAAGTCAGATAGTAATGGTGCAGTAATGGCGCACCAAATGTGCGCCATTACTATTTGTTACTAGTGGCGTGGTAATAGTGGCGCACCTATAGTGCGCCATTAATGGCAAAAATAGGTGCGCCACTAATTAGCCTTTTCCTAGTAGTGTTCAAAGGGAAAACTCAATCCATTACAAGAGAGTAGAGGGGCACTACTAGGGAAAAGCCTATACACAGAAAGTTACTAGTAGCGAGGGTTAAAAACCCTCGCTACTACTACTACCAATGAGCGCAGGTTTTAAACCTCGCTACTACTAAGTTGATAGCGAGAGCGGGTTTTAACTCGCTACTACTAAGCGGTCTCTACCGTGCCCCCGGGACATGCCATAGTAGTAGCGCGGGTTTTTAAAATCTCGCTACTACTAAGTTTGATAGCAGCAGTGTTGGTTTTTAGCCCTCGCTACTACTAAGTGGTGCCATAGTAGTAGCGAGGGGGTAAAAAACCGCGCTACTACTAAAGGTCCCATTTTCAAACTCTACCCCCCCCCCTGGTGGATCGCCTTTCCAGTTTTAAAAATAATAAAAGAAAATGATGAAAATGTCAAAAAAATAAAAGAAAATAAGTTTCCCATGTGATATGTGGTCTAGTTGTTGGGAAAATTTGCAAATATGAATTTCGACTTTATTTGCAAAATCTCTCGAGAATATGTAAAAATGGGCATAACTTTTGCATACTAACTCGGATGAAAAAGTTTTTTATATGAAAAATCATCTACTCGAAAAGTTACATCCAAATTTAACTAGGGGAACCCCGTTAAACATTTTCAAAATCCTCAAAAACCTAACAGAAAAAGTTACGGGGCTTTTAAGATCTAGAGTGGAAAAAATCGAAAAAATTTCAAACTGTGTGGTCAAACAATGGTCAAACTAATTATTCTAGAATATTAGTGTTACTAAATAATTATTTTAGTTTTTTTGAATTTTGGTCAAATCTGGTCAAACTATGGCCAAACTGTGGTCAAACTATGGTCAAACTATGGTCAAACTAATTATTCAAGAAATATTAGTGTTACTAATTTTTTAGAACAATAGTTTCAAACTCAAATAGTGAAATGTGTGACTTCATGCTCAAGCTAAATTCTCGAGGTTAATAGGATTGACATCTTACTATTGTCGAAAACAACAAGTGCGGACTTGGAAACGAGGGAGAATAGAACCAGGAAGTTAAGCGTGCTCAAAGTTGGAGTAGTGAGAGGATGGGTGACCGTCCGGAAGTTAGATGATTTGGAATGATGAGGGTGATTAGAGATTAAATTGAGCAGCGATGAGGGGTGATTAGAGATTTGAGGTTAAAATAATTCAGAAATTTGAAAATTAGGGAAAAATTCAAAATTCAAAAAACTCATATTGGTAGTAGTAGCGCTGGTTTTACCCACGCTACTACTAAAGGACGTAGTAGTAGCGCTGGTGGCACCCGCCATCGCTATACGTTAGTCAGAGGCGCCTTATTAGTAGCGCCGCCCCAGCGCTACTAATAGGCCCAAAACCAGCTGCTGCTAGGTTTTTCCTAGTAGTGGGGAGAAACATCATAAGATCCAACTATAATAGCAAAGCTCGTGATACATCAAGATCGTGCAAATCAAGAACACGAGAGAGAGAGAGAGAGAGAGAGAGAGAGAGAGAGAGAGATCAAACCCATAGCTATCGGTACATACCCTCAGCCCCGAGGGTGAACTACTCCTCCTCGTCATGGAGAGCGTCGGATGATGAAGATGGCCACCGGTTAGGGTCCCTCTCGCGGCAGGTGCCGAACGGGTCTAGATTGGTTTTCGTGGCTCGATGTTTGCGGCGAACTCCTGATCTAGGTTATGTTCTGGAAGTTTGGGAATATATAAGAGGTTTTGGCGTCAAGAATAAGTCAGGGGGGTCTCCCGGCTGTCCACGAGGTAGGGAGGAGCGCCCAGGGGGTGGAGGCGCCCCCCACCCTTGTGGGCAGCCCGGGACTCTTCTAGCCCAACTCTTTTTACTCCATGGCCTTCTTCTGGTCCAAAAATAAGCTCTGTGAAATTTCAGGTCAATTGGACTCCGTTTGATTTTTCTTTTCTGGGATACTCAAAAACAAGGAAAAACAGAAACTGGCACTGGGCTCTAGGTTAGTAGGTTAGTCCCAAAAATCATATAAAAAGTATATTAAAGCCCACTAAACATCCAAAACAGATAATATAATAGCATGGAACAATAAAAAATTATAGATACGTTGGAGACGTATCAAGCATCCCCAAGCTTAATTCCGGCTCGTCCTCGAGTAGGTAAATGATAAAAATAGAATTTTTGATGTGGAATGCTACCTAACATATTTATCAATGTAATTCTATTTATTTCGGCATGAATATTCAGATCCATAAGATTCAAGACAAAAGTTTAATATTGACATAAAAACAATAATACTTCAAGCATACTAAGAAAGTAATCATGTCTTCTCAAAATAACATGGCCAAAGAAAGTTCATCCCTATAAAATCATATAGTTTGGCTATGCTCCATCTTCGTCACACAAAATATCCAAATCATGCACAACCTCGGTTTCAGCCAAGCAATCGTTTCATACTTTAGCCTTTTCAAACTTTTTCAACTTTCACGTAATACATGAGCGTGAGCCATGAACATAACACTATAGGCGGAATAGAATGGTGGTTGTGGAGAAGACAAAAAGGAGGAAGATAGTCTCACATCAACTAGGCGTATCAACGGGCTATGGAGATGCCCATCAATAGATATCAATGTGAGTGAGTAGGGATTGCCATGCAACAGATGCACTAGAGCTATAAGTATATGAAAGCTCATCAAAAGAAACTAAGTGGGTGTGCATCCAACTTGCTTGCTCACGAAGACCTAGGGCAATTTGAGGAAGCCCATCATTGGAATATACAAGCCAAGTTCTATAATGAAAAATTCCCACTAGTATATGAAAGTGAAAAAATAAGAGACTCTCTATCATGAAGATCATGGTGCTACTTTGAAGCACAAGTGTGGTCAAAGGATAGTAACATTGTCCCTTCTCTCTTTTTCTCTCATTTTTTATTAGGCCTTTCTTTCTCTTTTTTATGGCCTCTTTTCTTTCCTTTTCTTTTTTTTTTGTCCGGAGTCTCATACCGACTTGTGGGGGAATCATAGTCTCCATCATCCTTTCCTCACTTGGGACAATGCTCTAATAATGATGATCATCACACTTTTATTTACTTACAACTCAAGAATTACAACTCGATACTTAGAACAAAATATGACTCTATGTGTATGCCTCCGGTGGGGTACCGGGATATGCAATGAATCGAGAGTGACATGTATGAAAGAATTATGAATGGTGGCTTTGCCACAAATACGATGTCAACTACATGATCATGCAAAGCAATATGACAATGATGGAGCGTGTCATAATAAACGGAACGGTGGAAAGTTGCATGGCAATATATCTCGGAATGGCTATGGAAATGCCATAATAGGTAGGTATGGTGGCTGTTTTGAGGAAGGTCTATGGTGGGTGTATGATACCGGCGAAAGGTGCGCGGTATTAGAGAGGCTAGCAATGGTGGAAGGGTGAGAGTTCGTATAATCCATGGACTCAACATTAGTCATAAAGAACTCACATACTTATTGCAAAAATCTACAAGTCACCAAAACAAAGTACTACACGCATGCTCCTAGGGTAAGGGTTGGTAGGAGTTAACCATCGCGCGATCCCGACCTCCACACATAAGGAAGACAATCAATAAATAAATCATGCTCCGACTTCATCACATAACGGTTCACCATACGTGCATGTTGCGGGAATCACAAACTTCAAGACAAGTATTTCTCAAATTCACAACTACTCAACTAGCATGACTCTAATATCAAACTTCTCATAGTATTCAATGCACTTTATATGATAGTTTTTGTTATATCCCTCTTGGATGCCCATCATATCAGGACTAAATTCATAACCAAAGCAAATTACCATGCCGTTCTAAAAGACTCTCAAAATAATATAACTGAAGCATGAGAGTTCATCTATTTCTTCAAAATAAAACCACCGTCGTTCTCTAAAAGATATAAGTGAAGCACTAGAGCAAACGACAAACTACTCCTAAAAGATATAAGTGAAGATCAATGAGTAGTCGAATAATTATGTAACTATGTGAAGACTCTCTATAATTTAAGAATTTCAGATCTTGAGATATTATTCAAACAGCAAGCAAAAACAAAAGAAAATAAAATGACGCTCCAAGCAAAACACATATCATGTGGTGAATAAAAATATAGCTCCAAGTAAAGTTACCAATGAACGAAGACGAAAGAGGGGATGCCATCCGGGGCATCCCCAAGCTTAGGCTCTTGGTTTTCCTTGAATATTGCCTTGGGTTCCTTGGTCATCCCCAAGCTTAGGCTCTTGCCACTCCTTATTCCATAGTTCATCGAAACTTCACCCAAAACTTGAAAACTTCACAACACAAAACTCAACAGAAAATCTTATGAGCTCCATTAGTATAAGAAAATAAAACCACCACTTAGTTACTGTTGTGAACTCATTCTAAATTCATATTGGTGTAATATCTACTGTATTCAAACTTCTCTATGGTCCATACCCTCCGATACTACTCATAGATTCATCAAAATAAGCAAACAACACATAGAAAACAGAATCTGTCAAAAACAGAACAGTCTGTAGTAATCTGTAACTGTCGAATAATTCTGTAACTTCAAAAATTCTACCAAATTAGGAAAACCTGAGAAATTTGTGTACCAATCATATGCAAAAAGAATCATATCAATATCGCGCTTCTGTGAATTACCAAAACTAATTTACTGGGCGCAAAAGTTTCTGATTTTCAGCAGGATCAACACAACTATCACCGTAAGCTATCCTAAAGGTCTTACTTGGAACTATTTTGAAACAAAAGCTATGAAACATGATTACTACAGTAGTATAATCATGCGAACACACAAAAACAGTAAAGGTAAATATTGGGTTGTCTCCCAACAAGCGCTTTTCTTTATTGCCTTTTTAGCTAGGCATGATGATTTCAATGATGCTCACATAAAAGATAAGAATTGAAACATAAAGAGAGCATCATGAAGAATATGACTAGCACATTTAAGTCTAACCCACTTCCTATGCATAGGGATTTTGTGAGCAAACAATTTATGGGAACAATAATCAACTAGCATAGGAAGGCAAAACAAGCATAACTTCAAAACTTTAAGCACATAGAGAGGAAACTTGATATTGTTGCAATATGTAGAAGCATATGATCCTCTCTCATAATAATTTTCAGTAGCGTCATGAGTTAATTCAACCATATAACCAGCACATAAATCATTCTTTTCATGATCTACTTGCATATAATTTTTACTACTCTTCACATAAGAAAATTTATTCTCATCAATAGTAGTGGGTGCAAACTCAACAAAATAACTATCATGTGAAGCATAACCATCACAATAATAATCATAAATAGGAGACATGCTTTCATCATAATAAATTTTCTCATCAAAACTTGGGGGACTAAACATATCATCTTCATCAAACATAGCATCCCCAAGCTTGTGGCTTTGCATATCATTAGCATCATAGGTATTCAAATAATTCATACTAACAACATTGCAATCATGCTCATCATTCACATATTTTATGCCAAGCAGTCTATGTAATTTTTCTTCTAGTACTTGAGCACAATTTTCCTTTCCATCATTTTCACGAAAGACATTAAAAAGATGAAGCATATGAGGCACCCTCAATTCCAATTTTTTGTAATTTTCTTTTATAAACTAAACTGGTCATAAAACAAGAAACTAAAAGATTTGATTGCAAGATCTAAAGATATACCTTCAAGCACTCACCTCCCCGGCGACGGCGCCAGAGAAGAGCTTGATGTCTACTACGCAACCTTCTCCTTGTAGACGTTATTGGGCCTCCAAGTGCAGAGGTTTGTATGACAGTAGCAAATTTCCCTCATGTGGATGACCTAAGGTTTATCAATCCGTGGGAGGTATAGGATGAAGATGGTCTCTCTCAAGCAAACCTGCAACCAAATAACAAAGAGTCTCTTGTGTTCCCAACACACCCAATACAATGGTAAATTGTATAGGTGCACTAGTTCGGCGAAGAGATGGTGATACAAGTGCAATATGGATGGTAGATATAGGTTTTTGTAATCTAAAAATATAAAAACAGCAAGGTAAATAATGATAAAAGTGAGCGAAAATGGTATTGCAATGCTAGGAAACAAGGCCTAGGGTTCATACTTTCACTACTGCAAGTTCTCTCAACAATAGTAACATAATTGGATCATATAACTATCCCTCAACATGCAACAAAGAGTCACTCCAAAGTTACTAATAGCGGAGAACAAACGAAGAGATTATTGTAGGGTACGAAACCACCTCAAAGTTATCCTTTCGGATTGATCTATTCAAGAGTTCGTAGTAAAATAACACGAGGCTATTCTTTTCGTTCGATCTATCATAGAGTTCATACTAGAATAACACCTTAAGACACCAATGTCACCTAGATACTCCAATGTCACCTCAAGTATCCGTGGGTATAATTATACGATATGCATCACACAATCTCAGATTCCTCTATTCAACCAACACAAAGAACTTCAAAGAGTGCCCCAAAGTTTCTACCGGAGAGTCAAGACGAAAACGTGTGCCGTCCCCTATGCATAAGTTAAGGTCACTGAACCCGGAAGTTGATCACCAAAACATACATCAAGTAGATCACGTGAATATCCCATTGTCACCACAGATAAGCACATGCAAGACATACATCAAGTGTTCTCAAATCCTTAAAGACTCAATCCGATAAGATAACTTCAAAGGGAAAACTCAATCCATTACAAGAGAGTAGAGGGGGAGAAATATCATTAGATCCAACTATAATAGCAAAGCTCGTGATACATAAAGATCGTGCCAAATCAAGAACATGAGAGAGAGAGATCAAACACATAGCTACTTGTACATACCCTCAGCCCCGAAGGTGAACTACTCCCTCCTCGTCATGGAGAGCGTCGGGATGATGAAGATGGCCACTGGTGAGGGGTTCCCCCCTCCAGCAGGGTGCCGGAATGGGTCTAGATTGGTTTTTGGTGGCTCTGTAGGTTTGCGGTGGCGGAACTCCCGATCTAGGTTATGTTCTGGAAGTTTGGGTATATATAAGAGGTTTTGGTGTCGAGAACAAGTCAGGGGGATCTCCGGGCTATCCACGAGGTAGGGAGGCGCGCCCAGGGGGGTGGGCGCGCACCCCACCCTCGTGGGCAGCCCGGGACTCTTCTGGCCCAACTCTTTTACTCCATGGCCTTCTTCTGGTCCAAAAATAAGCTCCGTGAAATTTTAGGTCAATTGGACTCCGTTTGATTTTCCTTTTCTGCGATACTCAAAAACAAGGAAAAACAGAAACTGGCACTGGGGCTCTAGGTTAATAGGTTAATCCCAAAAATAATATAAAAAGTATATTAAAGCCCATTAAACATCCAAAACAGATAATATAATAGCATGGAACAATCAAAAATTATAGATACGTTGGAGACATATTGTAGCGACCAGACCTCAAACAGTCTGATCTCTGTGCATCAATGTCATCCCTGGATCGGTAATGCTGACATGCACAGTACTTGAAGGATTTATAAAAGAGTAGCAATCACACACTTATTACATCGGATGTCTCAAAAGAGAACTTATTACAATAAATATGGCTTAAGGCCATCTAATACGATAACAGCGGAAGGCTTGGAAGATAAAGTGAGTCCATCAACTCCAACGACATCACTGAGTGAAAGACCACGACCTAAGGCACCTTAATCATCGTCTGAAAAGTCTGCAACATGAACGTTGCAGCCCGAAAACGGGTCAGCACATGGAATATGCTGGCAAGGTAACTCTAGGCGCTTGAATCGCCTGATTCCGATAAAGGAGCGAAAAGTTAAACTAAAACGAAAATCGGGTCAGAAATCGCGATCGAAAATAATCACGGAAAACCCTGGAAAAAGAAAAACTGACGAACAGGCTAACGAATGGAAGTTCGCTGTCTGTGACTAACGAGCGAAAACCGTCCGTTAAAACGAGCGTACCGACGAACATCCGCTAAATAACTAAACCGAAAAAAACCGAACCAGATCTGGAAAAAAACAGATCTAGGGTTTTAAAAAAAGAAAAGAAAAAAACATTAGCCATGCAACGGATGCACTAGAGCTATAAATGAATGCTCAACAAAAGAAAACTAGTGGGTGTGCATCCAACTTGCTTGCCCATGAAGACCTAGGGCATTTGAGGAAGCCCATCGTAGGAATATAAAAGCCAAGTTCTATAATGAAAAATTCCCACTAGTACGAAAAAGACAACTTATGAGACTCGCTATATGAAAAACATGGTGCTACTTTGAAGCACAATATATGAGACTCACTACATGAAGAACAAGGTACTACTTTGAAGCACAAGTGTGGAAAAAGGATAGTAACATTGCCCTTTTATTTATTTTCTTTTTTTGGGCCTTTCTTTTTTCTTTTTTTGGCCTTTCTCTTTTTTTATTGGGCAATGCTCTAATAATGATGATCATAACACTTCTATTGATTACAACATAAGGATTACAACTCGAAACTAGAACAAGATATGACTCTATATGAATGCCTCCGACGGTGTACCGGGATGGTGCAATGAATCAAGAGTGACATGTATGAAAATAATGCATGGTGGCTTTGCCACAAATACGATGTCAACTACATGATCATGCAATGGCAATATGACAAAAGTAAAGTATGTCATGATGATGATGAACAGAACGGTGGAAAGTTGCATGGCAATATATCTCGGAATGGCTATGGAAATGCCATAATAGGTAGGTATGGTGGCTGTTTTGAGGAAGATATAGGAGGTTTATGTGTGATAGAGCGATCGTATCACGGGTTTTGATGCACCGCAAGTTTGCACCAACTCTCAAGGTGAGAAAGGGCAATGCACGGCATCAAGAGGCTAGCAAAGGCGGAAAGGTTAAAGTGCGTATAATCCATGGACTAAACATTAGTCAAAAGAACTCATATACTTATTGCAAAAATTTAGAAGTCATCAAAAATCAAGTACTACGCGCATGCTCCTAGGGGGGTAGATTGGTAGGAAAAGACCATCGCTCGTCCCCGACCGCCACTCATAAGGATGCACAAGCCAGGTACACTTCATGTTTCAAATTTGTTACACAACTTTAACCATACGTGCATGCTATGGGACTTGCTAACTTCAACACAAGCATTCTTTAAATTCATAATCACCCAACTAGCATGACTTTAATATCACTACCTCCATATCTCAAAACAATTATCAAGTATCAAATTAATCATAGCATCCAATTCACTTCCTATGATAGTTTTTATTATACCCAACTTGGATGCCTACCATTCTAGGACCAATTTTATGACCATAGAAAATACCATGATGTTATAAAAGACTCTCAAAATAATATAAGTGAAGCATGAGAGACTAGCAATTTCTTCAAAATTAAGACGCCACCGTGCTCTAAAAGATACAAGTGAAGCACTAGAGCAAAAACTATCAAGCTCAAAAGATATAAGTGAAGCACATAGAATATTCTAGAAAATTCTAATCAAATAGGCTTCTCCCAAAAGGTGTGTACAGCAAGGATGATTGTGGTAAACTAAAAAGCAAAGACTAATATAATACACGACGCTCCAAGCAAAACACTTATCATGTGGTGAATAAAAATATCGCTCCAAGTAAAGTTACCAATGAACGAAGACGAAAGAGGGGATTCCTTCCCGGGGCATCCCCAAGCTTAGGCTCTTTCCACCCTTTATTCCATAGTCCATAAAAGCTTTACCCAAAATTTGAAAACTTTACAACACAAAACTCAACAGAAAATCTTATAAGCTCCGTTAGTGAAAGAAAACAAAACCACCACATAAGGTACTGCAATGAACTCATTCTTTATTTAACTTGGTGTTAAACCTACTGTATTACAACTTCTATATGGATTATAAACTATTTTATTGGCCATAGATTCATCAAAATAAGCAAACAACACACGAAAAACAGAATCTGTCAAAAACAGAACAGTCTGTAGTAATCTGTAACTAACGCAAACTTCTGAAACTCAAAATATTCAGCAAAAATAGGAAGACCTAGGAAATTTGTTTATTGATCAGAAGAAATTTGAATCACTATTTTATCACGTTCTGGTGATTTGTAACAATTATTTTCGTGAGCCGAAAGTTTCTGGAAATTACAGCAAGATCAAATAACTATCATCCATGAAGATCCTATAGGTTCTACTTGGCACAAACACTAATTAAAACATAAAACCACATCTAAACAGAAGGTAGATGGATTATTTATTCCTAAACAAAAACAAAATACAAAAAACATAAAGAAAATTGGGTTGCCTCCCAACTAGCGCTATCGTTTAACGCCCCTAGCTAGGCATAAAAGCGAAGATAGATCTAACGAGTGCCATCTTTGGCACTAAACTCAGAAGTAGCACGCATGATAGATTCATAAGGTAATTTAACTTTATTTCTTGGAAAGTGCTCCATGCCTTTCTTAAATGGAAATTGGAATCTAATATTCCCTTCCTTCATATCAATAATCGCACCAATCGTTCTAAGGAAAGGTCTACCAAGAATAATAGGGCAAGAAAGATTGCAATCTATATCAAGAACGATAAAATCTACGGGCACCAAATTTCTATTTGCAACAATAAGAACATCATTGATCCTTCCCATAGGCTTTTTAATGGTGGAATCCGCAAGGTGCAAATTTCAAGAACAATCATCAAGATCATGGAAACCTAGAATATCACATAAAGTTTTCGGAATCGTGGAAACACTAACACCCAAATCACACAAAGCAAAACACTCATAATCTTTAATTCTAATCTTTATAGTAGGTTCCCACTCATCATTAAGTTTTCTAGGTATAGAAACTTCCAAATTAAGTTTTTCATCATAAGATTGCATCAAGGCATCAACAATATGTTTGGTAAAAGCTTTGTTTTGACTATAAGCATGAGGAGAATTAACAACGGCTTGCAACAAGGAAATACAACCTTTTATTGAGAAATTATCATAATTAAATTCCTTGAAATCTGAGATAGTAGGTTCAACATTATTAGAAGTTGAAGATTCTTCAATCTCACTTTTAATTTAACATTAAGATCTAAAGATTCCGAATTCTTGGGACGCCTTTTAGGCAAAGTTGATTCATCATCAATCCCATAATCATCAAAGTTCATATTGCAAAACATAGATCTAATCGGAGAGGCATCAATAACTTTAAGATCCTCATCATTATTTTCATGGAAACTAGAAGAACACGCTTTTATAAAGCTTTCTTTCTTAGCACGTAATCTAGCGGTTCTTTCCTTGCACTCGTCAATGGAAATTCTCATTACTTTGAGAGACTCATTGATATAATGCTTAGGAGAAGAAGATCCAAGTTTAAGAGAATTAACATCAAGCGAAAGTCTATCAAGGTTCCTAGCCAATTCATCAACTTTGAGCAATTTTTCTTCAAGCAAAGCATTAAAATTCTTTTGAGAGATCATAAATTCTTTCACACTATTCTCAAAATCAGAGGGCATCTTATTAAAATTACCATAAGAATTATTGTAGGAATTTCCATAATTATTAGAGGGATTACTAGGGAATGGTCTAGCATTAAAATTTCCTCTATAAGCATTGTTTCCAAAACTATTCCTACCAACAAAATTCACATCCATAGATTCATTATTATTCTAAATCAAGTAAGACAAAGGCATATCATTGGGATCAAGAGGAGTATTTTTAGTAGCAAACATCTTCATAAGTTCATCCATCTTCCCACTCAAAACATTGATTTCTTCTATAGCATGCACTTTTTTACTAGAAGATCTTTCGGTGTGCCATTGAGAATAATTAGCCATAATATTATCAAGAAGTTTTGTAGCATATCCTAACGTGATTTCCATAAACGTGCCTCCCGCGGCCGAATCTAAGAGATTTCTAGAAGCAAAGTTCAAACCGGCATAAAAACTTTGTATGATCAACCATAAATTCAAACCATGAGTAGGGCAATTGCGTAGCATCAATTTCATTCTTTCCCAAGATTGGGAAACATGCACATGATCAAGTTGTTTAAAATTAATAATATCGTTCCTAAGAGTGATGATCTTAGCGGGAGGAAAATACTTAGAGATAAAAGCATCTTTGCACTTGTTCCAAGAATCAATACTATTCTTAGGCAAAGACGAAAACCAAACTTTAGCATGATCTCTAAGTGAAAACGGAAATAACTTCAATTTGACAATATTATTATCCGTATCTTTCTTCTTTTGCAGATCACACAAATCAACAAAGTTGTTTAGATGAGTAGCGGCATCTTCGCTTGGAAGGCCGGCGAATTGATCTTTCATAACAAGATTCAGCAAAGCGGTATTGATTTCACAAGACTCATCATTATTAAGAGGAGCAATCGGAGTACTAAGGAAATCATTATTATTGGTATTCGAGAAGTCACACAATTTGGTATTATCTTGCGCCATGGCAACAAGTAATCCAACACACAAGCAAACAGAAAAACGACGAGCGAAAGAGAGGGCGAATAAAACGACAAGGGTGAAGTGGGGGAGAGGAAAACGAGAGGCAAATGGCAAATAATGTAAATGCGAGGGAGATGGGTTTGTGATGGGTACTTGGTATGTCTTTACTTGAGCGAAGACCTCCCTGGCAACGGCGCCAGAAATCCTTCTTGCTACATCTTGAGCTTGCGTTGGTTTTCCTCGAAGAGGAGAGGGTGATGCAGCAAGTGTAACGTAAGTATTTTCCTCAGTTTTTGAGAACCAAGGTATCAATCCAGTAGGAGGCTTCTCAAAAGTCCCACACACCTACACAAACAAACTGAGAACTCGCAACCAACGCAATAAAGGGGTTGTCAATCCCTTCACGACCACTTGCGAAAGTGAGATCTAATAAAGATAGTATGATAAGATAAATATATTTTTGGTATTTTATAATATAGATGCAAAAATTAAAGATGCATATAAAAGTAGATTGGGAGCAAATATGATAAGAGATAGACCCGGGGGCCATAGGTTTGACTAGTGGCTTCTCTCAAGATAGCATAAGTATTACGGTGGGTGAACAAATTACTGTCGAGCAATTGATAGAAAAGCGCATAGTTATGGGATTATCTAGGCATGATCATGTATATAGGCATCACGTCCATAACAAGTAGACCGACTCCTGCCTGCATCTACTACTATTACTCCACACATCGACCGCTATCCAGCATGCATCTAGAGTATTAAGTTCATAAGAACAGAGTAACGCATTAAGCAAGATGACATGATGTAGAGGGATAAACTCATGCAATATGATATAAACCCCATCTTGTTATCCTCGATGGCAACAATACAATACTGTAAGTGCATCTAGTGCCACCCCTAGTTGGTTTTGGAGTATTGACGACAAATGTGGTTGAGGGACTAATACGTTTGTGAGAATTGCAGGATAACGCAGGTAGTGTACCCCATTGATTCGGTTTACCTACCGGAGACGACCCCTAAAAATGTATGAAGACATTGACGACAATGGTGGTATGTGAAGATATTCACATTGAAGACTATGACATGAGAAGACATTGAGTGAAGACTATGGGGCGCGAAGACTGTGTCGTTTCGTTGTTTCCTTTTCTTCTTTGTTGAGTCATAGGAACCACCGTCATCGTTAAGTAGGGTGCAAGTGATCATAGTCAGAATGATCAAGTGATGCTCAACCCAAATCCTATGTCTTCGAGCGAAGACAATGAGAGCAAAACTTATCCAGAGCTGGATGAGTCAGCTTTGCTTGTAGCCCAAGTAAAGTTGCCGTGTGTGTTTGAAATCGACCGTTGGAACACGTGTCGGTTCCTTAGTGACCAGGGTCATTTCGGACATATCAGGTCGGGTTGCCTAGTGGCTATAAATAGCCCACCCCTACACCATAAATTGGTGGCTGCTCAGAGTTAGTGCACGGCTTTTGTCGTTTGAGAGCAACCCACCTCGAAGCCTTTGAGAGAGCAAAATCCTTGGGAGGACAAAGCCCAAACACCCAGAGCCAAAGAGTGTTAGGCATCATCAAGTCTTTCTGTCTCAGGTGACTGAAGACTTATTACACTTGAGGACTGTGAATCCTCCAGCCGGTTAGGCGTCGCGTTCTGAGCATCCAAGAGTCATTGTGGATTGTCGGTGAACGCAGTCTGTGAAGGTTCGGAAGTCTACCTTTAAGACTTACCAGAGTGATTGGGCGAGGACTGTGTGTCCTTAGCTCAAGGGGAATAAGGTGAAGACGCGGTCTTATGAGTTGAATCTCAGCCTCCCTAACCAGATGTACAGTTGTCACAGCAACTGGAACTGGTCCAACAAATCATGTGTCTTCAACAAGTGACTGGTTCTATCTTCTCCCTCACATTACTTAGAGTTTGTCTTCGTGAAGTCATTGCCTATTTGTCATACCTGTTTGACTTCATTGCTTGACTATTTTTGTTGATTGGCTTCTCACTATCTTCCATCTTGATCCTACTACCAAGCTGCTATTAGTCTTGTACTTTCACGTTATGGCATACTAGACTATGGTTTGCTTGTTGTAGTTTATCTTCCGTTGCATATCAATTAGGTCATTTCTATTGTTTGTCTTCAAACATCCGTGTTTTGAAGACTTTCCTAAAATCGCCTATTCACCCCCTCTAGTCGATAACTAGCACTTTCAATTGGTATCGAGCAAGGTACTCCTTGTTCTCGTGATTCGTTTAACCACCGGAGTTTTAGCTATGTCGATCGCAGGATAATCAAAGTCTCCGCTGCTTGCCTCGTGTTTGATGGAACTGACTATCCCTCTTTCGAAGAATAAGATGCGCATGCATCTTGAAGCCATTGATGTCGACCTCGGTATGTCGTCAAGAACGGCGCTCCCAAAACTGGTGAAGGTGTCACCCTGCTGATGTCAAGAAGTTCATCCAACTGGACTCTCTGCAAAGAACATCATCTGTGGTCATCGACCAAAGGACAGATGGCCATGTGAGTGCTCCGAAACGCCGGCTAGTCTGGACTGGCTATCCAAGGTCAACGGCGCGTCTCAACCCGAGAGATCAAAGGATCGTGTTCTTCGCAACCTCTTCAACCGCTTCAAGAGAAACGACAATGAAAATGTCCAGCTCACGTTTGATCGCCTCACTGACATCACAAATGAGCTTCATGCTCTCGGCGCCACTGAGATCACCAAGCATGAAATCGTCAAGACACTACTGAGATCACTTGACAGCTCTTTTGACACCCTTGCCCTCATGATACAAGAACGTCCTGACTTCAAGACACTTGATCCGTTTGATATACTTGAGAAGCTCAACACACATGAGTTCCAGCTTTCTGAGAAAAGAGATATCTATGGTCCCAACTATGGCCGAACTCGCGCTTTGAAGGAAAAAGTTGTCTCCTCATCTGAAGAAGAATCTGACTGCGGTTCTGATGATCCTGAAGACATTGGAAAGGAACTTGGTATGCTTGTGAAGAAGTTCCAGAAGTTCACTAGGAAGAAAGGCTTCAGAAAGTCTTCATGATCCAGCTCAAGAAATGATGAAGCTTCCGCTCATGACTACAAGAAGAGAACCTGTCACAAGTGCAAGAAAACTGGACACTATATCTCTGAGTGTCCATAGTGGGACAATGAGAAGAAGAAGAAGAAGAGCAAGGAATATGATTCTGATGACAAGAAGAAGAAGAAATCTTCAAAGTCTTCTTCCAAGTCCTCATCAAAGTCTTCATCTCATAAGAAGAGCTCATCTGGCAAGGCTCGTGCTTTTGTTGGCAAGGAAATGGATTCAGAGGAGGAGTCTGCTTCTGAGGAGGTGGAGGTGGAGTCCAAGAGGAGTCCGATCCCGGCGCTGTAAGTCCGCTTTAGCCACAGCCTATGTTGCCAAGTCCATCTTCAACACTGAAGACAATGACTTCTACACCAACGCTGATGCTGATGACAAGGACGACCCTGCTCCCACCTACTGCTTCATGGCACGCGGTGCCAAGGTAAAATCACGTGATGCTTACTTTCAATCATCAAGTGAAGATGACTCTGATTGTGAATCCAAACCCAGCTACAAAACACTTGCTAAAATTACAACCGAACAACAAAGAGCTATGGAACATACTAAAAAACTGTTAGACAAAAGCGATGACCTGTTGGACGCGGAAATGACACGTTCACAGTCCTTAGTTGAAGACATTAAAAATCTTCATGCTAAGTACCAAGAACTTGAAAGTCGCCATGAAACGCCTCAACTACTCATGAAAAGCTCTCCTATGATTATCTTCAAAGGAAGCAAGAGCTTGAGAAATTGAGAGCGGCTCATGAAGATCTTCAAAAGAGAATGAGTCACTTCAAGACTCAACAGATCAGTTCCGCTCAGGATGGATTTGAACCACCATGTCTAAAATGTCTTGAGCGTGATATCGCTACCTCTGTTGCTGAATGTTCAACTGCTGCTACTATTGCATTGTCTTCAACTACTGATGTGGTAACTAACCCCTCTGCGGAGGATACCACTCTATTGCTGATGAAAATGCTAGGTTGAAGACATTGCTTGAAACAGGGATGTATAAAAGTCCGAAAGGGCATCGACACTTTGCGATGTCCTCAAAAGCAGATTCGAACCGAAACCCTAGGAAAGAGGGTGTTGGGTTCGAGAGGAAAATGAATATTGATGGTTCCTACTGGAAGCGTGAGTAGTATCCCAAAACCACATGGGTTGCTGCAAAGGGACCTTCAAAGGATCCATCCACCTTATCCGGCTTTACCTGTGCTAACCCTATTATCATTGATGAATCCTTTGATGCAAACTATAAGCTGTTCAAGAATCGAATGGTGAAGTGTTTGCGGTATATTGGTACTAACGCAGGAATGGACCACCTATGAAGAAGATCTGGGTTCCCAAAAGCTGTCTTGAGAATCTTCCAGTGAATGTCATCATGACACCACGGGAAGAAGACAAACCCTGACCTAAGGCGCCATATGGTCCAAAGGCTTCATACAGACAGAGGACTCACCTGAGTCACCCTAACGCCAATGTTTTGCAGGGAAACCGTACTCAAGTTTATGAATATGAGCGTGTGTCTTCAAACCAATATGTTCATAGAACTAAGAACTTTTCTGCTTATTCATACGAGTATCATTCATCTCCTGCAAGGCTATTTGCTAGGGCACCAAAACTGAAATTCTCAGATGCTGCACTTAGACTCATTGCTTCTAAGCCACCCCTGAAGATGTGGGTGGTTAAGAAGAATTAACTCTCTTTTGCAGGAAAGGGTCTCCAGCCGAAAATCAAAGGCGTCTGATGCTATAGCTGGGGACCTAAAACATCTTGTAGGGCACAAGATCAAATGCCCAAATGGTCTCACTATGTATTTTGTTCCTGAATCATTTACCATTCATCTATCAGTCCTAATCTTGATTTAAGCTTCAATAATCCACTTGCCCGTCAAATGTTTATGCTTCATAATGCTCTTGGTGAAGCCTATCCCCCTAACTGTACTGTAGGGTATGACACCTCATGCTTCAGAATGGGTTATGGACAGTGGATGCACTAATCATATGACTGGTGATCGAAGTCTTCTCATGGACTCAACCATACGTCCATCAGACAAGAGTCACATCACATTTGCTGACACTGGTAAAAGCAAGGTATTGGGTCTAGGTAGAGTTGCAATCTCAAAGGATCAACACATGGATAAAGTGATGCTTGTTGGATCCCTTGGTTTCAACTTGATGTCTGTCTCAATGCTTTGTGACTTGAACATGATTTTGTTATTCGGAAAATATCGTTGCCTTGTACTAATGGAATCTTACAAGTCTCTAGTCTTTGAAGGGTATAGGAAAGATGATCTATACATGGTAGATTTCTCAGCAGGTCCACAGCTTGCCGTATGTCTTCTTGCAAAAGCTTCAGAATGCTGGCTCTGGCATCAGAGGTTGGGGCATGCTGGCATGAGGAACTTACACACACTCGCCAAGAAGAAGCATGTTATAGGCATCGAAGGTGTCAAGTTCAAGAAGGATCATTTGTGTGGTGCCTGCGAAGCTGGAAAGATGACTAGGGCAAAGCACCCCTCGAAGACAATCATGACGATATCTCAACCCTTCGAGCTGTTACACATGGATTTGTTTGGCCCTATTCATTACTCTACCCTCACAACAACTGCTTGTCTCTATGGCTTCGTCATTGTTGATGACTCAAGATACACATGGGTGCACATAATTCTCTACAAGACTGAAGTGCAAGATGTCTTCAGACGCTTCGCCAATCGAGCAATGAACAATTATGGCGTCAAGATCAAGCATATCAGAAGTGATAACGGCACTGAATTCAAGAACACCGGACTTGATCTTTATCTGGATACCATGGGAATCACTCATGAGTTCTCTGCTCCATACACACCTCAGCAAAATGGCATCGTGGAGCGCAAGAACAGAACCCTCATTGAGATGGCTCGAACAATGCTCGACGAGTACAAGACACCAAGAAAGTTCTGGCCTGAAGCTATTGATACAGCATGTCACGTCATCAACCATGTTTACATCCATAAGCTTCTGAACAAAACATCCTATGAGCTCCTTACTGGCAAGAAGCCAAATGTCAGCTACTTCAGAGTATTTGGGGCTAAGTGCTGGATCAAGGATCCCCATCACAAGTCAAAATTTGAACCCAAAGCTCACGAAGGCTTCATGCTCGGTTATGGAAAGGAATCACACTCCTACAGAGTCTTCAACCTTTATCTCTACAAAATCGTCGAAACTGTAGACATGCGACTTGATGAAACCAATGGTTCACAAAGAGAGTTCCTGCCAAGTACACTAGACGAAGCTCCGCCCAGCGAATCTATCAAGCTAATGGGAACTGGTGAAATCATGCCTTCTGAAGCACAGCCTGAAGAGGAACTTATCATTTCTGCACCTAACCAAACTGAAGACAACGCTCAGCCTGAAGACAATCCTCCCAATAATAACAGTGATCAGCAAGAGCAAAGTCTTCGTCCAGTTCATCCTCGAGTTGCAAATGAAGTACAGATTGAGAAGATAATCGATAGCATCAATGCACCTGGTCCGCTTACTCGCTCAAGGGCAACACAACTAGCAAATTTCTGTGGGCACTTTTCTTTTGTGTCAATATCAGAACCCAAGAAAGTTGCTGAAGCCTTTATGGAACCAGAATGGATACAAGCTATGCAAGAAGAACTTCAACAGTTCAAGCTAAACAATGTTTGGGAACTTTTCAAGCGCCCTGACCCTCGCAAGCATAACATTATTGGCACCAAATGGATATATCAAAACAAGCAAGATGAGCATGGTCAAGTCGTCAGAAACAAAGCACGGCTTGTGGCTCAAGGATATACTCAAGTTGAAGGAATTGACTTCGATGAAACATTTGCTCCTGTAGCTGGGCTTGAAGCTATTCGCATACTACTAGCCTATGCTAACCACCACAACATCTTGCTCTATCAAATGGATGTGAAGAGTGCATTTCTCAACGGCAAGATTGAAGAAGAAGTATATGTCGCTCAACCCCCGGCTTTGAAGATCCAAAACATCCCGATATGGTGTACAAGCTAAATAAAGCAATCAGATGGCCTCAAGCAAGCTCCTCGCTACCGGTATGATACGATCAAAGACTTCCTGAAGAGCAAAGGCTTCAACCCTGGATCCCTTGATCCTACACTCTTCACGAAGACATATGATGGTGAACTGTTTGTATGCCAAATATATGTGGATGACATTATCTTCGGCTGCACCAACCAGAAATATAGTGATGAATTTGGATAGATAATGCAAGAACAATATCAGATGTCCATGATGGGAGAGCTCAAGTTCTTCCTTGGTCTTCAAATTCGTCAGCAAAGGAATGGCATCTTTGTATCTCAAGAAAAATACCTCCAAGATTGTCTGAAGAAGTTTGGAATGCAAGAGTGCAAAGGATACACGACGCCAATGCCAGCCAAACACCATCTGGGTCCCGACGACAATGGTAAAGAGTTCGATCAAAAGGTATACCGCTCCATGATTGGTTCCTTACTTTACCTATGTGCATCTAGGCCAGATATTATGCTTAGTGTTTGCATGTGTGCTCGATTCCAAGCGGCACCAAAGGAATCACATCACTTAGCTGTGAAGCGAATTCTTCGATATTTGGCTCACACCCCAACACTCGGATTATGGTATCCAAAGGGCTCAAAATTTGATTTGGTTGGATTTTCGGATGCTGATTATGCTGGTGACAAGGTGGATCGCAAGTCTACATCAGGCACATGTCACTTTCTGGGACGATCACTTGTCTGTTGGTCTTCAAAGAAGCAGAACTGGGTATCACTCTCAACTGCTGAATCTGAATACATTGCTGCTGGATCTTGTTGTGCTCAGCTTCTATGGATGAAGCAAACTCTCAAGGACTATGGCATCAATCTGAAACAAGTACCTCTCTTCTGCGACAACGAAAGCGCCATCAAGATTTCCAACAATCCAGTCCAGACTCAAGACAAAGCACATTGAAATTCGTCATCATTTTCTCGTGGATCATGTCATGAAGAAAGATATTGACATCATTCACGCCAACACCGAAGAGCAATCGCAGATATCTTCACAAAGCCCTTGGATGAGAAAAGGTTTTGCAAGTTACGGTGTGAGCTAAATATCTTGGAATCCTCAAATGTCCTGTGAGCAAGCACACATCCTAACACTTATGCTTGTTGATGACTTAGATGTGCAACACACGAAGTAACGTATATCTTCAATCAATGAAGACTTACATTCTGAGTGTGAATACATTAACGTGGAATTTGACTTCGGAGCGCCACGATAATTGTGCGCCGTGTCTAGGTCTAATACTTCCTATACGGTGGGTAACACCACCACCAAATTTCTTTGTTTGAAGTGTTTCACTCATGGCGTTATTTCTGCAATATCTTCGTATTTGATTTGTCTTCAACTTCAACCTATCTTCATGATTTTCTTCACTATGTTGATTTGGTTGATGTCTAATATGTATATATATATATATATATTGTTCTGTCCTCTACAGCATTCACTTATAGCTATGTCTTCCAAGTTGAATCTTTTGAACTAAGTGAATGTGATCGGACCCCAATCTCTCTATGCTTTCTTTCTCAAACTCTATCTGTCCAAATCATATGCATTCTATTGAAATGTAACATCCAAAAATTCTAAATTTTGGAATGTTATAATAAATAAATAGTTTTGATTGATTGATTGTTTGTTGTGTGATTTATTGTGTGAAATTGAGTGAAATTTGAAACTTTCTGAAAGTTGAATGAGAGGGAATGAAATGACTTTCCCAAACTTCCACCTTGCATTTATGATCTCCATGAATTCAAATTCTTTTCATCACAAAACCCTGGAGAGAAGATGACATGACTTCTTCCATTTATTTAAATGACAAGGGGTGTTGAAAATATTTGAATTTCATTTGGAAAATATTTCCTATTCTGAAACTTTATGCAACTCAATGATTTTCACGAGAGAAGATAAAATGACTTCTTCAAATTAAATGAAATATGAGTTGGGAGTTTTAAAAGAATTAAATTCAAAGTTCTTTTGAATTTATTTCCAATTTGGAGTTATTTGAGTTTTATTCAAATTATTTTCTCCAAAAACGAAATATATAGAAAATAGGGTAACATGATTCCCTACATCGAAAAATTGGAGAGAAATTAATTTGAAGTCATTTTGGTATTTTAAAATGATTTTTATTGGATTTTATTGGACCGTAGCAGTGTGTGAATTATTAAAATTTGTGTGTATTTTATTTGAAGCTAAAATAGTGTTCATGTTGTAGAAAATCTTTTCTGAAAATTTTGATATATTATATGCCTATATAAAATTTTTATTTATTTCTGTTTTGTTGTCTCTGTCAAAAAAAAATTTGTTGCGCCCACGGGCCAAGGGCCAAGGCCCAAGGTTGCAAGCCAATGCCGGCCGCCAAGGCCATCCACCGCACGCACCTAGGGAGCCAGGAGCCAAGGTTTTATTCTTTTACAAATCCTAGTAGGATTTGATCCCGTTCGTTATTCCGTTTATTCCGATTTGTTTCTAGATCTTTTCCCTTTCCTAATCCTAGTCTATTTCTTGTCCCCTACCCAAGCAAAGCCCTCCCCACTATAAATACCCAAGCACCCCCCCCCCTCCAACACATCAAACCAACACCTCTCCTCTCCTCTCCTATCCGCTCCTCTCCGCAGCATCAGCTGTGCAACACCACCGCCGCCGCCAAGTGCCGCCGCCGCGCCCTCGACCTCTCCTGAGGTTTATATGATCTCCTCTCCACCGTCCCGTGATCTCCTTTCCTCTAAGAGCAACCGCAACATCGGATCCGATCTTCTTCCCCAACTCCGACGACTACTCCGTGAGATCCACGAAATCCCGTAATTCATTTTTTTCAAAAATAGCAATCTTAGAAAATTCATATCTTTTAGAGTTTTTAGTATTTTGAGTGATTCCAATTGCTATGTGTCACAAATTTGCTGAAGTTTCTGTTAGTGTCTCTGGATTTCAAATTTGAGTAGTTTAAATTTTAGTTTGATAAATTTTGTTCAGATTAGTATTTTGGCCATAACTTGAGTTTAAAATAGGTTTTAATTAATTCTTTTTGCTCCTGGTCTCTAGGACCTTTGTTTATCCAGTAGTATTTAGTATTTTATTTCTAGGTTAATTTAAATTAGGTTTTAGCAAAACAGTACTGTTTTATTATTAGTTCTGTTTTAGCTTTTTCTTTTGTTTTTATTAGTTTTAAATTATTTCTTTTTTTCACTTTTGACAAAATTAGTTGTGTTTCTGTTAGACAACAGGAAAAAATTTATTTTTATTTTAAAAATTTATTTTCCTTAGTTTTGTATGAAACCTTCTATAGGTCATAGTTAGAGTTTTATAAAAGCTTTTTATTTGTTTCTTTTGCAAATAAAATTTTCTGGAAAAAATACTTTCTGTTAAATTAGTTATTTTACATTTTATTTTCTGTTAATTTATTAGTTTAGTATTTTAATTGTTGTTAAGTTTTTACTTACGGCAAAACTATATTAGATGTTTGTAGCAAAGTCATAGATCTTCGTTAGTAGTTTTTCTTTGTAGTTTTATTTGAAGTTTCTTTTGATTTTGTTTGAGTTTTATTATCGATTTTCCTTGCTGTTTTGATTGTTATTTCGAAAAGCTAAAATTGTTTGCTAGGATGTTTGCTTATGTGAATGCTATGTTTGACTATATAGATTTTCAACGGAGTGACGATTAGTTCTACCAAGTCATTTTCTGACAGCGTTGTTATCTTCATCAAGTATTACCAGGCAAGTTCACTTTACCATGCTTTCATACCTATGTTTTATTGCACTTAGTGGCATCTTTGCAACCACCTCCAGTAGTGATATTGAGTTCTTGTAGTTGAGTAGTATGCATGAGGTAGGAACCCATCACCCTGTTACCAAGCCCGGGACGATATTTTACTTAGTGCTATGCTATAGTAGACGGGGTTTGGTATGAGTGCTCGAGAGTGGTGTGAAGAAGGAGGACTCTACGTCAATGACGACAACTCCATGATGGCATCTGCAAGGACTGCATTTTCAAGGCCTCAAGACTTCAAGACTCAAGACAAGAATTCAATACACACTACTGGGTGAAGGATTTGTTGACGGACACCTGGAGAAACCAGTGGTTGGCGGGATGCATGGAGAAGCGCCATGACATCTTGCGGAAAGCTTCACCCAGACTCAAAGAGACGGAAGAATACTTCATGCCCGGAAGCTTACTGTGCAACCGCAAGTCACTATGGGCTCGCTTGGTTGACCTTAGTTGTGACTCTGGCTGGGGCGGTGCTAGCAGATGTAGAACTACGGTAGGATTGGATGAGCACCGGACGGTGGTCGGGGAACTCTTCGAAGACCATGTTTGGTCATCTTGTTCTCAAACACCACGAAGTGCGAGAACGTAAAATAGGGATCAAATCTTGCGGGTAAAGTGTACAAACCTCTGCAGAGGGTTTAAACCTAATCGATTAGCCGTGTCCCCGGTTACGGACAATTTGAGCATCTGGACTTGGATCTATCTCGGAACTCTCAACACCGGACTGATAACTTAATTGTGGGCAACTTATGATGAATTTGGGCTATGAGACATCGGTTGGCGGAACCATGTCATGATAGAAAATTCCATAGTACAGATTTCATTTATTCCTTTGATGTAGGGAAAATAAAACCAGCTTTTACGCAAACAAAATCTCAGATACAGAGCCACAAACCCATACTGCATATAGTATAGTTTATCATCTGTTTTTCTCTTATTGTGATCTTGCCGGTACATTCAATGTACTGACCTACACGGCTGCAACGTATCATGTTGCAGATATTTCCTCGACGAGTAAGAGTTACGATACAGGGTTACGGTCTACACTCAACCTGCCGATGGCGTTGATGGGACTCCACACCCGACATTTTGTTTCCGCTGTGACTTATGAGGTATATATCAGTTTTATGTTAATTATACATGTGATTGCACTTTGGTATATACATTGATGTACTGTGTGTGCCAGCATACTGATCCAGGGATGGCACTGCAACACAGAGGCTTGACCGTCTGAGGTCGGGTCGCTACAGATATGGTATCAGAGCACATGTTGACTGTAGGACATGACCCTAGAAATCGGAAAGCCCCTTGGACAGGATATATCAAAAACTTTATTTTCAAAAAGACTCTTACTTCTCATCTTTTATGATTTTATCAAATAGACCCTCTCACCTCAAATAGTTAGAATATACCCCTTATCCTTTGATCACCCGGAGGATCAACTGAAGACGCTCCAAGAAGGATTTGATATCGGAGAACTGATGACCCCTTCAGAGTAAAGAGGATTTCACCATGTATTAGAAGCTACAACAGTTGAAGACTCCGAAGACTTGAAGGATCTGAAGAATTATTTGACCTTTAGAAGACCAAACCCCTGTTACATACTTATGTTAGATGCGACAATTTGTGAGCTGTCATTTGTTTGATGTTTTCCGACAGCCACAAAGTAAAATTTGTTTCTTCAAAAACTATTGTTTGTATTGTGTGTATATCCCTCCCCACCTCTCTCATATCTCATCCCAAAACTTTTGGACCCCATAGATGATGAATGAAGTTGGACTGATATTCTCTCGATCAAGACTCAGCCGGAGGCAGAGCTATGGATTCGAACATGGAGAATCACTTGGAGCAATTTGGTTTCAAGGAAGAATGAAGTATCGTGACGCTCTTCAAGATTTTGAAGGAAGTGCTGCAACATGGTGGCAGATGCATCAAGCTATACAGGATGGAATGGAGCAAAGACTTGGGAAGAATTCAAGAAGACTCGACAAGATCTCGCCTTACCCGGAAGCACCATGATACACCAAGAAATAAACCTTGTGCCTGCAAGATTTGTGGAGAAATAGGACACACCAGGAGGAACACAAGGATGGATGCCCTCATTGTGAGGAGAAACACCCAGCTGAGGAATGCCCAACTAGTCAGGTGACTTCCTTCTTGTGTGAAGGAACCACCCACTACCCGACTCAGTGTCACATTTACCCCATGGTGCAACAAACTATTCAGGAGCAGGAAGAAGGAATGAAAGAAGCCCTCCGAGAAGTTATGAAAGAACCTGTGATGAAGGAATGTGTTGAAGACCCTGATGGAGAAAGCCTCAACAGATTTTACTCCAAGGCCTGCTATACATGTGGAGAAGAAGGACATTTTTCGCAGTATTGCACCAAGGAAAGAAAAGAGTATCTGGGATATTTCCCGACAGCAGAAGTGAAGTTTGGCCCTCGGGAAATAGAAGCTCTAATCATTACAGAGAAATCCAGGAAGAGAAAAAGAAGGCAACCCGAGAACAACGCAATTTTTGCAGAGAAGGACCTAAGTCATATCACCTGTTACAGGTGCAAGGATTTAGGTCATTACGCTAGTAAATGTCCAGAAAAGAAGCCAAGAATCCAAGGAGCCTACATAATCACAAAGAAGCCCCGAGACATGATGGAAGTCTTTTGTTTTCGCTGCAAGGAAGCAGGGCATTATGCTACTAAATGTCCCCAACAAGACGAAAGCTGGAGTTGAGTAGTTGGAATTTTGATATGGATAATAAGAGTAGTAGAAAGCAATTTCATTTTCATGAGTTCGATGATTTGAGTTATGTAATAGATTACTCAGAAATTGTAATAGTTCATGACTCAATAAAGTTGTAATGACACATGCTGAATAGCTTTAAGGAGTTGTTATATTTTATCTTGGAAATTAATATTCTGGATGGACATGGAAGAAAGTGAGTTGTGATGCATAAACAGGAAATTGGAAATTGAGATTGAAGTTTTGTTTGGATGATATGAATGTGTGCCCCAGGAGATAAGTACCTTATTCTGAGCATCATTTCTGTTTCACAACTGCAGATGACGACTCTTTATGAGTCTTTCCTTAAAGGTCCGAAAACAATCATGACCCTGACAAGTGATCATGATTACCCGAAGATCCTGAAGGACATGATGAAGCATATTCACCTTGAAGGAGATGCAGTCTACAAAGGCTACCCCTTCATGCAAAAGGGAGTGGAACTTTGGTATGTGGAGGTACACCTCCACCATTTGAAAGGAGTTTTCCCAAAGATGATGGGGCAGTACTTTTTCATTTCACGTGTGCCACAAGCAACTTTCTTCGATGCTGTTCGTGAAGCAGCCATGGAAGCCATACGCCGATCGGAGAAATACTTGAAGCAAGACTCCGTTATACTCAGAATACCTAAGAGAAGTGCATACAGAGATGATGGAGGTGAAGCTCAAGGCCACCACGATGAAACAGAAGATTGAGATTTCAGTATGATGTCGCACAATTCCAAAGGGATCAAGAATCCTCGAGGAAGATAAATAAATAAAGTTGGAAGTAATGTCTGACCATACCGAACCATGTGGGTGGCAGCATTTGTAATAAACTTTTTGGAATTTGGATTTACGAAAAAAGGTTAAGGATGTAATAAAAGATTGATATGAAAATAATGAGATTTATGGATAAACTAGTGCATTTCTCTTTGGTGTCGTAGTACTCCGTAAAACCACAGGATCAATGAAGAAAGAAATGTATTATTCATGACGGTCCATAGAAGGAAGCTGGACAAAATAAGTTGGAGTTTTGTATGATCGTCACCACAAGGGTATGAAGGAAGAAGTACTATTGGATTTACAGGAGATGTAATGTTGGAATATGGAAGGATGAATTAAACTTGTACAAGACTTGAAGTGGGCCATAACCCACAGGCCCAGGATTTTGAAAAGGAACAGATGTAACCTTGATGAAGGAAGAAATTTGGAAGAATCGGTGATTCAATCAGCCTACGTTTCGTAGGAGGTTACGTAAAAACCTGAGAGTGGTGAAGTAACGATAGATGCTTGCAGAACCAAAGGATTTACTCGAACCCAGTTCGAGAGCAAGAGAAATTCTGCAATGCTTGTGAGTATGCCCAAGTGTTAGAATACGTGATTTACTATTTATGTATGTGGTAATGGTTCAAGTACGGGATGGATTGGCCCCCATACCGGAGACTTCTATCATGAACTATCATATGTTGATGGAAAATCAGAGAGCCTCGAAAACTTTAGAAGAGCGTCGATACGACAAGCCAAAAACCTTAGAATGGTAGGACGATTGATCCATGTACCGGCAACCGTTGCCAAACGTAGGTCATACGGTGAGACCCAACCCAACCCATTATTCCTGCAGGAGAAACCTGTAATGGTCGACCACCATGAGATCTCGATAGTTGTTTATTGGAGACAGACTGCTACTAAGGAGACACAGTCTCGGAAGAACCTCACCAGATGAAAGGACACGATTTGAGGAAAAGGTTTTGACCCTACCTAAGAGCCCCAGTAGGAGTTACTTGAAGTTGTGAGAAGACCGATGGTGTTCACCCTAGGGATGGAGTACCTGAGTTCCGCTGGAACCATAACCCTGCTTTTAAGTGTGGTAGCACACTAGACCATTCGATCGACGGATTTGCCGGAAGACCCCAAACCCTAACCTTTTCTTGTTGCCTCTTCAATCTCGAGGACTAGATTCATTTTAAGTGTAGTAGTTTGTAACATCCCAAAATTCTAAATTTTGGAATGTTATAATAAATAAATAGTTTTGATTGATTGATTGTTTGTTGTGTGATTTATTGTGTGAAATTGAGTGAAATTTGAAACTTTCTGAAAGTTGAATGAGAGGGAATGAAATGACTTTCCCAAACTTCCACCTTGCATTTATGATCTCCATGAATTCAAATTCTTTTCATCACAAAACCCTAGAGATAAGATGACATGACTTCTTCCATTTATTTAAATGACAAGGGGTGTTGAAAATATTTGAATTTCATTTGGAAAATATTTCCAATTCTGAAACTTTATGCAACTCAATGATTTTCACGAGAGAAGATAAAATGACTTCTTCAAATTAAATGAAATATGAGTTGGGAGTTTTAAAAGAATTAAATTCAAAGTTCTTTTGAATTTATTTCCAATTTGGAGTTATTTGAGTTTTATTCAAATTATTTTCTCCAAAAACAAAATATATAGAAAATAGGGTAACATGATTCCTACATCAGAAAATTGAGAGAAATTAATTTGAAGTCATTTTGGTATTTTAAAATGATTTTTATTGGATTTTATTGGACCGTAGCACTGTGTGAATTATTAAAATTTGTGTGTATTTTATTTGAAGCTAAAATAGTGTTCATGTTGTAGAAAATCTTTTTCTGAAAATTTTGATATATTATATGCCTATATAAAAATTTTATTTATTTCTGTTTTGTTGTCTCTGTCAAAAAAAAATTTGCTGCGCCCTTCGCCGGGCCAAGGCCCAAGGCCAAGCCAGCGACCGTCCGCCAAGGCCATCCACCGCACGCACCTAGGGAGCCAGGAGCCAAGGTTTTATTCTTTACAAATCCTAGTAGGATTTGATCCCGTTCGTTATTCCGCTTATTCCGATTTGTTTCTAGATCTTTTCCTTTGTTTCCTAATCCTAGTCTATTTCTTGTCCCCTACCCAAGAAAAGCCCTCCCTCCCCACTATAAATACCCAAGCACCCCCTCCAACACATCAAACCAACACCTCTCCTCTCCTCTCCTATCCGCTCCTCTCCGCAGCAGCAGCAGTGCAACACCACCGCCGCCGCGCCCTCGACCTCTCCTGAGGTTTATATGATCTCCTCTCCACCATCCCGTGATCTCCTTTCCTCTAGGAGCAACCGCAACATCGGATCCGATCTTCTTCCCCAACTCCGACGACTACTCCGGTGAGATCCACGAAATCCCGTAATTCATTTCTTTCAAAAAATAGCAATCTTAGAAAATTCATATCTTTTAGAGTTTTTAGTATTTTTGAGTGATTCCAATTGCTATATGTCAAAAATTTGCTGAAGTTTCTGTTAGTGTCTCTAGATTTCAAATTTGAGTAGCTTAAATTTGAATTTGATAAATTTTGTTCAGATTAGTATTTTGGCCATAACTTGAGTTTAAAAATAGGTTTTAATTAATTCTTTTTGCTCCTGGTCTCTAGGACCTTTGTTTATCCAGTAGTATTTAGTATTTTATTTCTAGGTTAATTTAAATTAGGTTTTTAGCAAAACAGTACTGTTTTATTATTAGTTCTGTTTTAGCTTTTTCTTTATTGTTTTTATTAGTTTTAAATTATTTCTTTTTGTCACTTTTGACAAAATTAGTTGTGTTTCTGTTAGACAACAGGAAAAAATTATTTTTATTTTAAAAATGTATTTTCCTTAGTTTTGTATGAAACCTTCTATAGGTCATAGTTAGAGTTTTATAAAAGCTTTTTATTTGTTTCTTTTTGCAAATAAAATTTTATGGAAAAAAATACTTTCTGTTAAATTAGTTATTTTACATTTTATTTTCTGTTAATTTATTAGTTTAGTATTTTAATTGTTGTTAAGTTTTTACTTACGGCAAAACTATATTAGATGTTTGTAGCAAAGTCATAGATCTTCGTTAGTAGTTTTTCTTTGTAGTTTTATTTGAAGTTTCTTTTGATTTTGTTTGAGTTTTATTATCGATTTTCCTTGCTGTTTTGATTGTTATTTCGAGTGCTAAAATTGTTTGCTAGGATGTTTGCTTATGTGAATGCTATGTTTGACTATATAGATTTTCAACGGAGTGACGATTAGTTCTACCAAGTCATTTTCTGACAGCGTTGTTATCTTCATCAAGTATTACCAGGCAAGTTCACTTTGACCATGCTTTCATACCTATGTTTTATTGCACTTAGTGGCATCTTTGCAACCACCTCCAGTAGTGATATTGAGTTCTTGTAGTTGAGTAGTATGCATGAGGTAGGAACCCATCACCCTGTTACCAAGCCCGGGACGATATTTTACTTAATGCTACGCTATAGTAGACGGGTTTGGTATGAGTGCTCGAGAGTGGTGTGAAGAAGGAGGACTCTACGCCAATGACGATAACTCCATGATGGCATCTGCAAGGACTGCATTTTCAAGGCCTCAAGACTTCAAGACTCAAGACAAGAATTCAATACACACTCATCGGGTGAAGGATTGTTGACGGGCACCTGGAGAAACCAGTGGTTGGCCGGGATGCATGGAGAAGCGCCATGACATCTTGCGGAAAGCTTCACCTGACTCAAAGAGACGGAAGAATACTTCATGCCCGAAGCTTACCTATGCAACCGCAAGTCACTATGGGCTCGCTTGGTTGACCTTAGTTGTGACTCGGGCCGGGACGGTGCTAGCAGATGTAGAACTACGGTAGGATTGGATGAGCACCGACGGTGGTCGGGAACTCTTCGAAGACCATGTTTCGTCATCTTGTTCTCAAACACCTCAAGTGCGATAACGTAAAAGAGGGATCGAATCTTGCGGGTAAAGTGTACAAACCTCTGCAGAGGGTTTAAACCTAATCGATTAGCCGTGTCCCGATTACGGACAATTTGAGCATCCGGACTTGGATCTATCTCGAACTCTCAACACCGGACTGATAACTTAATTGTGGGCAACTTATGATGAATTTGGGCTATGAGACATCGGTTGGCGGAACCATGTCATGATAGAAAATTCCATAGTACAGATTTCATTTATTCCTTTGATGTAGGGAAATAAAACCAGCTTTTACGCAAACAAAATCTCAGATACAGAGCCACAAACCCATACTGCATATAGTATAGTTTATCATCTGTTTTTCTCTTATTGTGATCTTGCCGGTACATTCAATGTACTGACCTACACGGCTGCAACGTTTCATGTTGCAGATATTTCCTCGACGAGTAAGAGTTACGATACAGGGTTACGGTCTACACTCAACCTGCCGATGGCGTTGATGGGACTCCACACCCGACTATTTGTTTCATTGTGACTTATGAGGTATATATCAGTTTTACGTTAATTATACATGTGATTGCACTTTGATATATACATTGATGTACTTTGTGTGTGCCAAAGATACCGATCCGTGGATGGCACAAAAACACGTATGCTTGACCGCCCGAGGTCGGGTCGCTACATGAAACTGTCGAATGTCTTCTCTCAAGCCCTTGTCGAGAAGACACGAGACAAACTTTAAGTATGTTTTAAATGATTCATCTTCATCGTTGAAATCCGGAGAAGCCGAACAACCATCCGACAAACTCCGGCGGGCGTGGGAACGTGGGACATCTCGAGTATGTTGCATGCTTGCCACGCGCCCCTCGATGTGAACCGCCAGGCACTGCAGAATTGCGCAGCGCCGCACACCTCCTTATAAATACATGTCCCCTGCGGTAAAGAAAATCTTCTTCCACCTCTCCACCTCGTCAAAACCCTAGCGCCACCGCTAGCTCTCGACAACGCCGGTGACGAAGCACTTAGCTGCCGCGACTTCTCCGACGCCGTCCTCACGCCGGCCGCGAACATCGTCATCTCCGCCTCCGCCGTAGGTGTCCTCCGTCGCCAAGTTAGGGCACGGTGGATTGAACTGCTCGGGTTCCTTTTCTTCCCGTCTAGCAGTTCTTCGAGTGGTAAATATAACTCTATTTTTACCATCCTTTTGATCTTCAAGATTCATCCTACTTACCAAAATTGGTTTCTGCCCATACTATGTTAGATCTATTCTGTCTGCATCTCATACTGCCTAGTATATTCACTTAAGCTTCACAACTAGTTAGATTCCTCACTTGTACTTATTCACGGATTCGCATAAATCGGAACCAACTCTCAGCCAGATAAGTGAATGTCTTCGCATCATGAGGTCAATGTCTTCAAACTGATTTATCTTCAAAATCTTTTGAGAATGCATATGACCTCTTCCCTTCCTCGCATCTCTAATGCTGTCACAGTACATGTCCGTGGGAGAATCCCTTGGTTCTCATAGTCCGCATTCGCTTGCAGAATTCTTACAAAGATCAAATTAACTCTCCCGAAGCCGCCTGTTTGTCCAAAGAAACGCAAGCCTTTGAAGCTTTTGAACATATTGAAGCCATTCAGTTTGAAGTTCATGGCTGCAGATAAATCAGTCAGGAAGGGCGGCAGACAGCGTCGTGGGGGAACCTCAAAAGATCTGCCTGATGACCTCGCAGAGCTTTACAAGACAGATCCCAAAGAGAATTACAATCAGCGCAAGACGCGAATCCAATGGATTCAACGATATTGGGCTGGACAATGGTTCAAGTACAATTTCGTGACCCAGGAATATGCCGAGAAGAATGCTATCAGAAGCCCTTGGGGTGATATTCTTTTTCGAGGCCTTCCACCCAAGAACATGGCTGAAGCTATCGCACAAGGTTTCTATCCTTGTATGGTCCGTGGACCTCAGCCTGAGAATGCCGACCCAATGTCTTTGCTCCGGTGTCGTGATGATAATCTCTTCAAGCGCAACTTCCAGCATGCAAAGGCTTCTGCCAAGGAAAACAAGAAGTCATTGGGATTAGACTTCAACCCTGGTCCCTCTGCTCCCGTCCGACGGCTCACGGATGTCAACCCAATGTCATCGGTCCGCTTTCAAACCTTGATGGCCTCATCACTTACATCTTGGTCCAAGGTGCCAAAGTGGATCACTCGATGACGATGCTGATTCGATGAAGCCCCAGCTCCGCCTCCTGCTCCTGCTCCAAAGCTGCGAAGCAAAAGAAAGTCAAGGCTTCAAAGTCACTGCTCCTCCAAAAGCTTCACGTGAAGCCAGCCATCGCACCTCCCGAAGCCGATGCAGCGATCTCAAGATCAATCCCGTATCTCCAAGAAGACGGAGAAGAGAAAGAAAATTGTCAAGAATACTGAATCGCAATCGACTCCTGCTGCCATTCTGCGTGAAGAGCACATTGATCTGTCCAAGATGAAGATCTTGCGATAATGCTCTTGAGCAACTTATCAAGAGCAAAGAAGAAGCAGAAATCTTCAACAATTTGCCTCTCTTTGATGTGGCAATCATCCATCACTTCATTGATGAGTGGTTTGACACCCCAAACATTAGCTTTGAAGATCTGCAACTTCCTATTGGCCTCAGCGTCTCTTTCAATGGCGCCATTGCTTCTGAGCTAGCTCTTGCTCAGCGGATTGTTGAACTGAAGCATAAGATTGACTATTAGAAGGCTCAGTTCAAGAAGCATATGGATGCACTCAGCGTGCAAGATGTCAAAAACTTCAAGGTCATGCTGCACGACCTCAAGGAAGCCTTTCTCAAGAAGCATGAAGAAGCCAGAGGCTCTCGTGAGCGCATGAAGAGTCTGGCAGACAAGTGTGTGCTAGCCTACAATGAGGCTGAGAAGCGCAAGGCTCTTGGCCGTCCTGGCATTGACCCCAGAATGGCTGCAAAGAAAAAGAAGTCTTCAACTGACCAAGCTGCACCTTCAAGGCAGGAAGAACCCCGCATAGTCTTCCCAAGCAGCATGACTGGCTCGAAGCCAAAAGGTCCGGTCAACCGCTTCAATGTAAGAAGACGAGGGCTGCCGAGGCTGAAGCCAGAAAAAGGAAACTTCCTGAAGCCTCTGATGCTGCTCCCTCCAAGAAGAAGCTTAAGACCAAGAAGAATCAGGCTGCTCCCACAGAGCCCTTGGTTGTTGAACCCATTTTAGTGGTTCGCCCGCTCGCAACCCAAGAACTTCAGATGACTGTTCATGAGCCTGCTTCCACAGAGGCTCCTCGGTGAAGAGATTCCAACAGCTTGATCCCATCATCTGCTGAAGACATTGGTCACCATGACAATGTTGAAGATGATGAAGTTCTTCCTCAAATCGAGTACAATGTGGTATCATCGCTCGTTAAATTTAACAGCGAACTCATCAAGATTGGTCATCCTCTAACGCCAATTGCTCAGGATGCTTCATGGGCTCATCGCCCGCAACAAGAAGACTCCCCTAGTACTCCCCAACAACAAGTCACTCCCCAACAACAACAGCAAGAAGAAGAGGAAGACTTTGAGGCCCGCACAACCCCATCTCCAAAGGCGCCGCCAAGATTTCGCAGCTTCGCAAAGGTCAAAGGCCTCAAGTACCTCTCTCGAGCGCTCGAGAGGAGAAGTGCACCACCAACCTGTTGCACGCCAAGTGTTTTCGAAGCCACCCAACCGTGAATGTCACCGAGTCCAAAGCCAAAGCTGCTGAAGACAATCCGCTGCATCACCAAGACACCCAAGAAGAAGAAGAACGTGTCCCTACACCCCTCGAATTGAAGAAGTTATGCTCGATATCAATGTGCGAAAGTGCCCGACCCTCCAGCTCCTCAAGTGGAGGTTGAAAACATTGAGGCTGCCACCTCCAACACTAATGAAGCCATCGACGTGGTCATGGCTGAAGCAAATGTGGAGCCTGCACCAACAGCCCCGGCCAATGAAGGAAATGTGCCTGAAGCCAATGAGGCAACTGCTCCCAAGCATCTCGCCGAGCAGCTGAAGCCTCGCTTGTTGCCACTGCTCCAGTTCCGCCACCAAGGCCCTACACAATTGAGCAAGCATACAACTATGGTCAGCTAATCATAGTAAGATGGCCCGTTCTGGTCCCTCGGCCTCATGCCTCTGGTCCTCAGTTTGAATATCATATTGCGCATAGGCCTCAGGTCCAGAAGCCAAAGCCAAGACTGCCAAGGTTTCCAGGCACTGCCACCTCTACTGGTTCTTTCAATGCAAATGGCTTCAAAGCCCACAACACTTTCTTTGACAGAGCAAAGAACCCCTACACAAGGCCAAGAATATCATCTGACCGTTTCTGGAGCTATCAGCAACGGCTATTACTCATGCGTTACAGATGATCAAGGGCGCATTTTCCTCATATGCGCCTCGACACTGAAGCCATTGTCGGTCTGCCGTGCTTAGAAGAAGCACTTGATTGCTTTCGTGATGCAGGCCTGCTCGGCTTCGTTACAGACAAAGAACACTGGAATGAAGAAATTGTGCTTCAATTCTATGCTACCCTCCACATCCGCGGCTACAACAGAGATACGAAGACATGGGTTCTCGAGTGGATGACAGGAAATGTTCATCATGAAGCCGAAGCTCTTGACATCATTGAGATCACAGGCCTACCCACTCCCGGAGAGCTGTTTGAACCTGGTTGTCAACTCCATCGCGATGTACTGGAGAGCATATTTCATAAGCCAGAACCTGACATGAGTCATATGTTGAGCATGATGAAGCCACTGCCACATGACGCTGAATACCCTTAGGACTTCTTTGTTGATGACCTTGAGTATCTGCCTTGTACAATATATCACATCATCAGGTGAACTCTATGGCCTATCAAAGGGCATTCATCATCTGCAAAACTTGAAGGAGCAATGAAGACATTGGTCTTTTCCATCCTCCATGGCATCAACTTCAATACGCAAGAATTCTTCATACGACAATTGGCTGCGTCTGGATCTGATCTGTTTGGTCTGAAATTTTATGCTCCATGGGTCATGCGCCTCATCAAGATGCACTCTGCTATCAACTATCAGCCCTCTGCTCGCAATCATCTGATCTTTCTACCAGAGGTTGATATGTCAGTTGAAGCCATTTACCCTGAGCCTGCCAAAACGCCACTTTGTCTTCAGAATGCAGATCACATAGCTTCTCTCAACCCATGGAAGGCGTCCCAGCAGTATCTCGTGTCTATCCTCTGGCTGGGAACACACGTCTGCCTCACCATGTGCGGACTGAAGCCACTGAGAGCACAATTGGCCAAAGGCCTCGGAATTGCTCTCGAGTCCTCAATGATCGAGAACTTCTTGTCGCACTGCATCAGAAACAAGATAAGCATCACTCCTAGCTCAAGCGACAAATGCAAAGCCTCTTGGTGGATGTCAATTGCATTCGAAACCTTGCCACCAAGAATGCTTTTGTCACTCACGAGACCTGTCGGCGATCATGGAAGAGTTTGACCCTGCTCAGTGCTGAAGCAAATCTTCAAGACGACGGCTTCACAGAACGCTTCAAGTTTGACTCCACTCCTCCACGGAATGCAGTCCTACGACGAACTCCATCACTTGAAGACTCTGACTATTCTTCCTCCGCGGCAACTGTCAAAGCCAGAGTGATCAATGATGAAGATGATGCTACTTCACCGCCCCCTACTTCTGCACGAATCGACACTGCACCAAGCTCGTCTGCACCACCAACCAACAACGACAACCCTGCTGCATCATCAACTTCTGAAGAGGACGAGTAGATGCTCTATGTCTTCAAACCTTTTTGGTCCTTACTGACAAAAGGGGGAGAAGCATATGAGTTTGATAGTCTTCAAGCGGGTTCATAAGGGTGGTTGCATAATATTTTGCCTAGTGTTTACAACTCTTGCTTTTGATACATTTGGTTCTTTGAGTTGTAACACTTAAACTCGATGGTTGTCTGCTACTTATTTGCTTTACACTGGTGCGATGATAAATTCCGCATGTGCGA
Source organism: Aegilops longissima (assembly GCA_021605205.1). NCBI lineage: Eukaryota > Viridiplantae > Streptophyta > Magnoliopsida > Poales > Poaceae > Aegilops > Aegilops longissima. The sequence continues at coordinate 682,632,051 of CM038678.1, read as the reverse complement.
CGATAACTTCCGCACTTAGATCATTCTGCAGACGTCCATTTTTTCATTATGCATGTCATTCTCTTAGTTATATCATTTCATGCATGATGAATTATCTTCATAAGTTGAAGAGGATCTCCACAAGTACAACCTGCCATGTGCATTTGCATTTCAAAAGCAAACTACTTATATGCACATCTTCAGGGGGGCCTTTGCCACTTATGAAGACAATTCCCTATCCTTTACAGTTTCTCATATTTTATCCCCGTTGAAAACATCAACCAGTTTGTCATCAATCACCAAAAAGGGGGAGATTGTAAGTGCATCTAGTGCCACCCCTAGTTGGTTTTGGAGTATTGACGACAAATGTGGTTGAGGGACTAATGCGCTTGTGAGAATTGCAGGATAACGCAGTAGTGTCCCCATTGATTCGGTTTACCTACCGGAGACGACCCCTAAAATGTATGAAGACATTGACGACAATGGTGGTATGTGAAGATATTCACATTGAAGACTATGACATGAGAAGACATTGAGTGAAGACTATGGAGCGCGAAGATCGTGGTCGATCGTTGTTTCCTTTTCTTCTTTGTTGAGTCATAGGAACCACCGTCATCGTTAAGTGGGGTCCAAGTGATCATAGTCGAAATGACTGAAGTGATGCTCAACCTAAATCCTATGTCTTCGACGAAGACAATGAGAGCAAAACTTATCCAGAGCTGGATGATTCAGCTTTGCTTGTAGCCCAAGTAAAGTTGCCGTGTGTTTGAAATCGACCACTGAACACGTGTCGGTTCCTTAGTGACCCGGGTCATTTCGGACATATCAGGTCGGGTTGCCTAGTGGCTATAAATAGCCCACCCCTACACCATAAATTGGTGGCTGCTCGGAGTTAGTGCACGGCTTTTGTCGCTTGAGAGCAACCCACCTCGAAGCCTTTGAGAGAGAAAATCCTTGCGAGGACAAAGCCCAAACACCCAGAGCCAAAGAGTGTTAGGCATCATTGAAGTCTTTCCATCATGTGACCTGAAGACTTATTACACTTGAGGACTGTAAATCCTCCAGCCGGTTAGGCGTCGCGTTCTGAGCATCCAAGAGTCATTGTGGATTATCGGTGAACGCAGTCTGTGAAGGTTCGGAAGTCTACCTTGAAGACTTACCAGAGTGATTGGGCGAGGACTGTGTGTCCTTAGATCAAGGGGATAAGGTGAAGACGCGGTCTTCTGAGTTGAATGTCAGCCTCCCTAACCAGATGTACAGTTGTCACAGCAAGTGGAACTGGTCCAACAAATCCTGTGTCTTCAACAAGTGACTGGTTCTATCTTCTCCCTCACCTTACTTAGAGTTTGTCTTCATGAAGTCATTGCCTATTTGTCATACCTGTTTGACTTCATTGCTTGAATATTTTTGTTGATTGGCTTCTCACTATCTTCCATCTTGATCCTACTACCAAGCTGCTATTAGTCTTGTACTTGCACGTTATTACATACTAGACTATGGTTTGCTTGTTGTAGTTTATCTTCCGCTGCATATCAATTAGGTCATTTCTATTGTTTGTCTTCGAAACATCCGTGTTTTGAAGACTTTCCTAAAAATCGCCTATTCACCCCCCCTCTAGTCGATAACTAGCACTTTCAAATACGTGCCTTGCAACCCTTTCTGTCACTGGGTAAGGACACCGCAAGATTGAACCCAACGCTAAGCACTTCTCCCATGGCAAGAAAGACCAATCTATTAGGCCAAACTAAACTGATAATTCGAAGAGACTTGCAAAGATAACTTAATCATACATAAAAGAATTCAGAGAAGATTCAAATATTATTCATAGATAAACTTGATCATAAACCCACAATTCATCGGATCTCGACAAACACACCGCAAAAAGAGTTTACATCGAATAGATCTCCATAAGAGAGGGGGAGAACATTGTATTGAGATCCAAAAAGAGAGAAGAAGTCGTCTAGCTAATAACTATGGACCCGTAGGTCTGTGGTAAACTACTCACAACTCATCGGAGGGGCAAGGATGTTGATGTAGAGGCCCTCCGTGGTTGATTCCCCCTCCGGCAGAGGGCCGGCAAGGGCTCCAAGATAAGATCTCGTGGATACAGAAGGTTACGGAGGTGGAAATTGTGTTTCGTGGTGCCCCTGGATGTTTTCGGGGTACGTAGGTATATATAGGAGGAAGAAGTACGTCGGTGGCCGCCCGAGGGGCCCACGAGACAGGGGCGCGCCCTATAGGGGGGGGTGCGCCCTCCTAGCTCGTGGAGGACTCGGCTGCTTCTTGACTTGCACTCCAAGTCCTCTGGATCACGTTTGTTCCAAAAATCATGCTCCCGAAGGTTTCATTCCGTTTGGACTCCGTTTGATATTCCTTTTCTTCGAAATACTGAAATAGGCAAAAAAAATAGCAATATGGGTTGGGCCTCCGGTTAGTAGGTTAGTCCCAAAAATGATATAAATGTGTAAAATAAAGCCCATAAACATCCAAAAGGGGTAATATAATAGCATGGAACAATAAAAAATTATAGATACGTTGGAAACATATCAGTCGACTAGAAAAACTGATCGGTCGAAGACTCCATGATATCTGCTCCGGCTTCATCAACATAGTCATCATCGCTATCGTTAGGGTCCGAGTCAGTGTCGTCGATGATGATGTAGTTCTCTGGGCAAGTGGAATCGTCGTCTTCTCCTCCTGGCGCGGGGTCTCCCATCAACACTCCTAGCTTCTTCTTCAGATCATCATTCTTCTCCACGAGTATCGTCATTTCCTCCTCATATCCATCGCGTGTAGACTTGGGTTCTTCTTCCAGCTCCGTGATCTTGGTCATTGCCTTCTACAGATCTATCATGCCTGCGCACATCTGGTTCTCCTGGTGTCGAATGTGCTGGTTTAACTCCTGGATGAAAGCAGAAATCGATCTATCCTTCCTGGTGCTGATCATCTCCCATTGCTCATCTCGGCTCCCACAAATCAGGTAAATAGTATCCTTGAGATCCTTGTGGTAAACTTCTCTAATGCGTCCCATGGCAATGTGGGCTGCCATGCTCTTTCCTAAACTCCAGGTTGGGGCATCAAAGGAAAACTCTATGGGCTCAGTGACTGGCGTGAATGTTCTTCCAAGAATCTGAACTTGAATCATCCAACGCTCCTCTTCTAGTAAAGTGGCGATGTAGGTCCCGATGAAGCTTGGTATTCCGATGTTCAGGTATTTAGTGACTTCCTTCAGGTGTCGTCCAAAAGGTGTTTCTTCATCTGGTTGCGTGAACTTGATCCTTGCATGCGCCATCCTAAAGAGTAGAAAATGGAGAGGAGTCGGAAATGAGAAGAGAGTAGTGATCTAGGGCTTTAGCTTAGTGGTCGTGTCCTCACAATCAACAGGTGCTCGATACCATCTTGTAGCGACTGCACCTCAAACAGTCGATCTCTCGTATTAGTGTCATCCTCGGATCGGTAATGTTGACACGCATAAGATTTGAAGGATTTATAACAGAGTAGCAATCACACACTTATTACATCGAATGTCTCAAAAGAGAACTTATTACAATAAATATGGCTTAAGGCCATCTAATACGATAACATTGGAAGGCTTGGAAGATAAAGTGAGTCCATCAACTCCAACGACATCATTGAGTGAAAGACCACGACCTAAGGCACCTTACAGGTCGTCTGAAAAGTCTGCAACATGAACGTTGCAGCCCGAAAACGGGTCAGCACATGGAATATGCTGGCAAGGTAACACAAGAGTAATGAACAGAATAATAGCTATCACTACATGCATATTTGGCTGGCGGAAGCTGTATGGTTAAATATGTTTTGCGAAAAGCCAATTTTTTCCTACAACAAAGGAATAAATTTTATTTAACTATCATGGTGGTTGTTAAACATTGAGAAGGTTCACCCAACTCAATCCCAATTAAGCATCATCATTAAACCCAATCAAATTATATTAAGAGTGATGAGATCCACATGATAATCCAAGAACTAGATACTCAAAACATCCATAACCGGGGACACGGCTAACCATGATTAGTTTGTACACTCTGCAGAGGTTTGCGCACTTTTCCCCACAAGACTCGATCTCCTCCGTTGGATTTCTCGCACTACATGATGTTTGAGAAACGGATGACCGAGACACAGTCTTTCCGAAGAGGTCCCCTTAACCGATAGATAGGCTGGTACACCTACAATCCTCTACATCTGCTAGCCCATCATGGAAAGGTTTCCCACAACTTACTCAACTATGCCAGAGCCCATAATGGCATGTGGCTGCACACGGAAGTTTCTAGCATGAATAATCTTATGATCCCTTTGAGCCTGGGTGGCAGTCCATAGGAGAATCACACGGTACCCGGGGATTTCCAAAAATACAGGCAACACTTGGTTCCCCAGGTGCCTCAATCCACCCAGATGTGTATTAAAGTAGCCACCTTAAGTTAACCATTAATTAACAATACTCACATCCGTCATGGATACACTCACCCAATCCACGTCTACAAGCATAGCATAGCAATATAAGCAACGTAGAAGTAACTCCCAAAGGTTTGGTAATAAACAGGACAATAGGTACTACCTCATCTACTTCCCAAAACCCACATATTAGTTAGATCCTAATCATGCAATTGTTTGAGGATTGATCTACTGCAATAAAACTGGGTAGTAAAGAGGTATGATCAAAGTGTTACTTGCCTTGCTGATGATCCGTGAAACCTAGAGACTCGTAGTAGCACGCTTCGCACTCCGATTACTCTATCGCAAACAAACAAGCATACAATAAGCACTCAACTAGAAGCACGGGAAAAACTCAAATGATAGATCTAACCAGAAAGTTCAACTTAAGAACTCCGGTTTGCAAAAAGAATCAAATCCAACGAAGCAACGAAACTCAAACTGCGAAAAAAAACAAGCTTCGCTTACTAATCTGGACTAAAGTAAAACTTTACAGTAGCAAAAACTTGTTTTGGTTGATTAAACCAGAAAGAGGGTTTCGAGACGAAACTCTAGGCGCTTGAATCGCCTGATTCCGATAAACGAGCGGAAAGTTAAACTAAAACAAAAATCGGGTCAGAAATCGCGATCGAAAATAATCGCGGAAAACCCTGGAAAAAGAAAAATTGACGAACAGGCTAACGAACGAACATTCGCTGTTTGTGACTAACGGGAGAAAACAGTTCGTTAAACGAGCGTACGAACGAACGTCCGCTAAATAACTAAACCAAAAGAAAACCGAACCAGATCTGAAAAAACAGATTTAGGGTTTTGAAAAAAATCGATCGGTTTTTCGAGAAAACCGGCGGCGGCTACCTCGACGAGATCCGGCGAGGGCGGCGGCAACTCCGACGGCGGCGCGATTCCGGCAAGCGCCAAGGGCGGCGGTGTGACGGGTTCCGGCAAGCAGCAAGCTAGCGGGCGGCGCGCGCGGCGACGCGACATGATGCAAGGCGGCTCAAGCGGCGGGTCTAGGGTTCAAGGGGCTGGGGGTCCCAAGGGCCTTATAAGAGGCCGTCTGGACGAGTCCGGGTAGGGTACGGCCCGGCTAAGTCGGTTCACTTTTTTTTAAATAATTCCACACAGAAAAATGAAGAAAAGAAATACTAAAAGGACTCCAAAAATCCTGAAATAAATTTTCCCAGTCCTCTAAAAATCTACCGGACAAGGTGAACATTTATTTGGGACTCTAATGCAATTTTTAAAAACGCAATTGTTTCCTAATTCAAATAAAATAACGATAAAATAGCGACAATACTCCGAAAAAAATTCTTATTTGATTTTAATATTAAATCTCCAATATTTCTTTATTTTGAGGAAGTCATTTTATCCTCTCTATTTTATTTTCATAAAAGGAATATTCGAAGGGAAAATAATTAAAATCAAACGATCCTCTTTTTCAAAATTTGAGAAAACTCAAATATGAAAATAACGAAATTCCCAACTCTCTCCGTGGGTCCTTGAGTTGCGTAGAATTTCTAGGATCAAGCCAAAATGCAATAAAAATATGATATGTAATGATGACCTAATGTATAACATTCCAAATTGAAAATTTGGGATGTTACACGTATCAGTGTTCTAACTAAAAGGTTTGCGATCAAGAGCTGCACAAATCCTGCTAGGCACATTTTCCCTTGGCTTCCTGGGGAAGTTGTCGGTTTTGCATACGGGTGTTCTAACTAAAACGTTTGCGATGAGTGTTTTACATTTAAAAACCGAATTAAACTGCGGCTTGGGCGCCATTAATGGAGAGGATGCGAGCAAGGCAGGCGGCCATGGAAGTCAGAGGGCTCGCTTTCCGGTGAGCCTGCACGGCGTACAACTCGCACGCTTCCCGGTGAGCCTTCGCATTGGAGTAGAGCTCGCACGCCTCCCGTTTAGTCAAGCAATCAAGCACCTGTCCGCACGGCACCTCCTAGCCATTAAAAGAGTGAGGCGTGGCGTCACGTGAATAGTTACCAGACCGCACACAACTTATGTGCACTGGAGCATGTGCATATAGTTCAAATTTGAATTATGCACATAAAATGCCTAGAAAACCCAGTTAATGTATAAAAATGTCTAAACGAACCCCGAAAAATTCCAAAATTAAACAAAACACTCAGGTTTTCTATGTTGACACTATAAAATTTTTGAAAGCAATAAGAGGCAACCGATATCGTTTCGTCCCCAAAGGTGGCACCTTCCCTACCAGAACCATCACGCTTGTTGTGAGAAGCTCTGGTTTGTGAGACACTTATACCCAAACCTGCCCCAAATGGGACAAAAAATTTACCACGGCATGTTGATGCCGCTCCATGATAGCATGCCATGAATTTCAGACGAGTTTTGGATTTACTAGAATTTAAAAACCAAGTATCTCAATGTTTGCGGCCCAGTGATGGTGGAAGGGTGTTTGAAATTCATTACCATTTCTTGCATGGGACCTAAGCATGCAACCAAGGACACATATTTGATTTTTCAACCAGTTTATATGCACTAGAGCATGTGCATGTAGTTCAAATTTGAATTATGCACCTGAAATGACTACAAAACCAAGTTAATGTATAAAAATGTCCAAACAAACCCCAAAAAATTAAAAAATAAACACAACACTCATGTTGTTCTATGTTGGCACTAGAAAATTTTGAAAGCAATAAGAGGCAACATATATCGTTTCGTCCCCAAGGGTGGCACGTTCCCTACCGAAACCATCACGCTTGTTCTGAGAAGCTCTGGTTTGTGAGACGCTTATACCCAAACCTGCCCCAAATGAGACAAAAAATTTACAACGGCATGTTGATGCCGCTCCATGATAGCATGCCAAGTTTCATGAATTTCAGACGAGTTTTGGATTTACTAGAATTTAAAAACCAGGTATCTCAATGTTTGCGGCCGAGTGACGGTGGCAGGGTGTTTGAAATTCATTCCCATTTCTTGCATGGGACCAAAGCATCCAACCAAGGACACAGATTTGGTTTTTCAACCAGTTTATATGCACTGGAGCATGTGCATGTAGTTCAAATTTCAATTATGCACCTGAAATGCCTACAAAACCAAGTTAATGTGTAAAAATGACCAAATGAACCCCAAAAAATTCAAAAATTAAACACAACACTCCTGTTGTTCTATGTTGACACTAGAAAAAAAATTGAAAGCAATAAGAGGCAACGGATATCGTTTCGTCCCGAAAGGTGGCACGTTCCCTACCGAAACCATCACGCTTGTTCTGAGAAGCTCTGGTTTGAGACGCTTATACCCAAACCTGCCCCAAATGAGACAAGAAATTTAGCACGACATGTTGATGCCGCTCCATGATAGCATGCCAAGTTTCATGAATTTTAGACGAGTTTTGGATTTACTAGAATTTAAAAACCAAGTATCTCAATGTTTGCGGCCGAGTGACAGTGGCAGGGTGTTTGAAATTCATTCCCATTTCTTGCATGAGACCAAAGCATGCACCGAAGGACACAGATTTGATTTTTCAACCAATTTATATGCACTGGAGCATGTGCATGTAGTTCAAATTTTAATTGTGCACATAAAATGCCTAGAAAACCCAGTTAATGTATAAAAATGTCCAATCGAACGCCGAAAAATTCCAAAATTAAACACAACACTCCTGTTGTTCTATGTTGACACTAGAATTTTTTTGGAAGCAATAAGAGGCAACGGATATCATTTCGTCCCCAAAGGTGGCACGTTCCCTACCGAAACAATCACGCTTGTTGTGAGAAGCTCTGGTTTGGGAGAAGCTTATACCCAAACCTGCCCCAAATGGGACAAAAAAATTACCACGGCATGTTCATGCCGCTCCATGATAGCATGCCAAGTTTCATGAATTTCAGACGAGTTTTGGATTTACTAGAATTTAAAAACCAAGTATCTCAATGTTTGCAGCCGAGTGACGGTGGCATGGTGTTTGACATTCCATTCCCATTTCTTGCGTGGGACCTAAGCATGCAACCAAGGACACATATTTGGTTTTTCAACCAGTTTATATGCACTGGAGCATGTGCATGGAGTTCAAATTTGAATTATGCACCTGAAATGCCTACAAAACCAAGTTAATGTATAAAAACGTCCAAACGAACCCTGAATAATTCCAATTTTTTTGACGACACACCTTTAGTTGCATGTTCGCTGCAGATAAAAGTTCTAGCAATTCAAACACCGTCCTTTGCAGCTGTGACCCCATTACGTAATTCAAATCAAGACAAAAAATCAAGTAGATCGCACAAAGTTTAGGTCAGCTAGCTTTGTTTAATTGCTGAACTTGCTCGATTAAGAAGTGTGGGTGTGCTGTAGTCTCCTTTGTGTACCCAAATTATGCAATGACGTGGATGACCACTGTAACCAGGGAAATTCGAACCAAAATTTTTGACGTTCAAACTCATCACACACGGGTTACGCTATCTGAATCGTTTGTGATGTTCACATATCGCATACGCTTCAATAAGGGACCGTGTCCGATGACACTTTGCGCCATTGTTTCATTTGAAGGATTCCAATTTTTTGGCTTCCGCGGAAATATCTACCTCCCGCCCCGCCCCCTTACCAAAAGCCACATTTCCCCTGTTTCTGGCTTCCTTTCCAAGTTGAAACCTTCACTCCTTGTTTGCAGCGCCGCCTCCTCGCTGGCGACCCTCCTTCACGCTGCTCGGCCTCGCCTATCCAGGCAGGTAATCCACACCCGACCCCCATCCTCCTCCTCCTTCCACATCCCACATGCCCCGACCGCCGGCGCGAGCGCGACACCTTCCACCCAAATCACTGACCCATCCACCAAATAAGCGCCGCCCTAAGCCATGGTGCACGCAGTATAGCCAGGATCTTAAGGAGCATTTGGCAGTGGAGAAGCAAATCACGGACGCAGGCGCGGATGAGGTCGCGATGGCTGCCATTCGTGCCGACCCCAAGACCTTGGAGGAGCACCTTGCCATTTGCTAGCTACGCCGGTTAAGCATGCTCGGTTTACCCATTACGTGTGCTGCTCCAGCCTTTCCTTCACAAATTCTAGGAATTGTGCTATCTAATTTTACCATGCAATCTGTTGCTCTAGTGTATATGTTCCATATATCGTGCAGTGTGGTGCTCACTTATTAACGGTTTTGTTAATTAGTTGTCGTCTTCAGTTAACTGTTTGGTTCAATTATGCAAATGTGATGTTCAATTCTTCAGGCTGCAATTTTGTATTGTCTTCCATGTGAGAAATAAATCGAATTTATCTTTACAAAATACATGAGAAATGAATACAATTGCTATATTTCCAAGTTGTCAAGCATGCTTGGTTTGGTTATGCATTGCGCAATGTGGTGCTCAGTTAACGTTTGGTTCATTTGTTGTGGTGTTTAGTTAACTATTTGGTTCAATTCTGCAATGTGATGTTCAATTGTTGTGGCTGCATTCTCTTATTGTATACCATGTGAGAAATAAATCGAATTTAGCTGTACTAAATACATGAGAAACAAATACAATAGCTATATTTCCAAGTTGTTAAGCATGCTTGGTTTGGTTAACTTTCTGATCTTCTATTAGGAGTATGTTATATTGTGCAATGTGGTGCTCAGTTAATGTTTGGTTCATTTGTTGTGGTGTTTAGTTAACTGCACGTGCATGGTCCGTTGTCTAATAGCACATTATTGTGCAATTGCAGGAACCATTCTAATATTTAGGTTTTTAACAATTTGGTCTTGCAGATGTAGGTCCTGCTGTCAGAGGTTTTGACCCACTGTTCGACCCTTTTTGCATATGGGGAAATAAGTTGTCCATGAATATCAATCAAGTCAAGAAACTCAGAAATATTGTTAGGATAAAGAAATTAGCGACAAAAAACAACAAGATCTTTGTCTGCACAATGAAGAAGACATCAGTTCACTACAAGATGGTACTAACTATTATACCTTGCCTTTTTTATTCCTTTGCCCCATTTCCAATATAGAGAAGATATTTATGCACATCCTTGTTTTTAGGCCTTTCCAAAGCAGTTCACTGATGATTACCTCTCAAACCACCTCTATGGTCAGGAGGCGAGGAAGGTATTCATACAACACCCACGGTTCAATACTGAAGTGTTTCTGAAGAGGACGAAGGATGGACGGTCAATCATCCACAGGCACTGGCCTAAAGTTGCAAAGACCTTCAACATGAATGAAGGATCAATATTCGCCTTCCGCTTCAGCAGTTTTCCAGATGAGATGCATCTGTCTATATACCGTCTATGATGCTAATTTCGAAAGCTTCTACATGTTGCATGTGAAACTTGGTGCTGGTGCAGTTGTGTAATGTGGTAGCTGAGTGCTAAAGCTATATCATGTTGTACTCTGATGTATTTCTATTATGAAATCCTGCTTCCTTAATATGGAAATGAAATATATTATGTGCTTAATATGAATGTCAATTAGATTAATAAATGGATTATTAATAATAGGGCAATTAGCCTGCTAATTGGTGCTATTGCAAAGGGTTATTGAGAAAATACCGTGGGCGATGACCTCAGGCAATGCACACTGTTTCTAGGAATAAACCGTGTTGGATCAATGAACAATCACACATGACCTTCTCTTGAAAACTTTTTGCATTAGGCCACCTTGCGCAAACGTTTACCACATAAAAACTGTGTGTTATGGACAACCTTTGCCACACAGTTTCTTCTGCGCACCGTGTGTGATGCATTCAATAACGCAAACGATAAAATTGTTAATATCGTGTGTAATGGCAACTTTATCACAAACGATTTAACGGGGAAAATTGTGTGTGATGTACCAGTGAATGGAAACATTTCCTTGGAGCGACTGTGTGGGATGTACATACGAACGGAAACGTTTAGCGGGGACTGACTGTGTGGGATGTACTTGCGATCGGAAACAATTTCGCCTGTATAATTTTTTAGCTCTAATGTACGTATTACCGTATTTGAACGCTCGCCGGTCGCACATGACCTCATTTTGTCGAGCATGTGTGCCAGGAGGGCATATCCCCGATGGTTTCTGGGTCGTGTTGGAAGGACCCCCCTATCACCGTCACTCACTAGGCGACGGTTCCAAATGCCGTCACGGAAATGGGTTAAAAACCGTTTGTATAGCACCAACGCATACCAGTGATAAGAGGTGGCGCGTGAGAGCAGTCTTAGGGTTTCAAACCATGAGTTGCTATGACGCCACTCTTGGCAAACCTGAAGGAGAATATGATGCTCAACAGGAACAAGACTTTCAGAAAATGGATACCGTGTTTAAGGCTGCTCTCTTGAGTGTTCTTGGTGAGAACATAGTTGATGCTTATGCGTCAATTGATAATGGAAAAGATATGTGGGACACACTCGAGGCCAAGTTTGGGGTCTCGGATGCTGGCACTGAGCTGTACATCATGGAGCAATTCTATGATTACAGGATGACTGAAGAGCGCTCCGTGGTTGAGCAAGCTCATGAGATACAGTCATTTGCTAGAGAACTTGAGCACTTCAATTGTATGCTACCGGACAAGTTCATTGCCGGAGGCATTATCACTAAGCTTCCTCCCATGTGGAGGAACTTTGCTACCTTACTGAAGCATAAGAGGCAGGATTTTTCTGTTCCGGATCTCATTGGTACTCTTGATGTGGAAGAAAAGACGAGAGAAAAGGATAATCGTGCTCGAGGTATTGAGGGAGGTTGTAGTGCCAATCTCGTATAGAAGAAAAACTTCCAGCCCCACAAGTTCAAGAACAAGGGAAATTTTGATGGGAAGAACAAGGTTGTACAGCACAAGAACTTCAAGAAGAATGAATGACAAGAAGAAAGGTGTTTGTCATGTGTGTGGAGATCCTGATCATTGGGCTCCTAGTTGCCCTAATCGCTATGACAAGCGTCATCTTGGAAAAGGCGGCAAGACCGCTAATGTTGTCATTGGAGACACTGACATGAAGGATGTTGGGTATGGTATATTTCCCACTATTCTTTCAGTATGTCATTCTCCCGATTGGTTGATTGACATGGGAGCTAATGTGCATGTTTGGGTGATATTTCCATGTTTTCTTCTTATCAGACCGCATGGACTTCCACCGTGCTGATGGGCAACGGTTCAAGTGCTTCTGTTCGTGGTGTTGGCACGGTCGATCTGAAGTTTACTTCGGGGAAGATCGTGCGGCTGAAGAACGTGCATTATGTTCCCACCGTCAATCAAAATCTTGTTAGCGGATCTCTTCTGTGTAGAGATGGCTATATGAAGGAAATATGCCCTAGAGGCAATAATAATGTTGTTATTTATATTTCCTTATATCATGATAAATATCTATTATTCATGCTAGAATTGTATTAACCAGAAACTTGATACATGTTTGGATACATACACAAAACACCGTGTCCCTAGTAAGCCTCTACTAGACTAGCCCGTTAATCAAAGATGGTTAAGTTTTCTAACCATAGACATGTGTTGTCATTTGATGAATGGGATCACATCATTAGGAGAATGATGTGATGGACAAGACCCATTCGTTAGCTTAGCATAATGATCGTTAAGTTTTATTGCTACTGCTTTCTTCATGACTTATACATATTCCTTTGACTATGAGATTATGAAACTCCCGGATACCGGAGGAATACCTTGCGTGCTATCAAACGTCACAACGTAACTGGGTGACTATAAAGATGCGCTATAGGTATCTCCAAAGGTGTTTCGTTGGGTTGGCATAGATCGAGATTAGGATTTGTCACTCCGAGTATCGGAGAGGTATCTCTGGGCCCTCTCGTTAATGCACATCATAATAAGCCTTGCAAGCAATGTGACTAATGATTTAGTTGGGGGATGATGCATTACGGAACGAGTAAAGAGACTTGCCGGTAACGAGATTGAACTAAGTATGAGGATACCGACGATCGAATCTCAGGCAAGTAACATACCGATGACAAAGGGAATAATGTATGTTGTCATAACGGTTCGACCGATAAAGATCTTCGTAGAATATGTTGGAACCAATATGAGCATCCAGGTTCCGCTATTGGTTATTGACCGGAGAGGTGTCTCGCTCATGTCTACATAGTTCTCAAACCCGTAGGGTCCGCACGCTTAACGTTCGATGACGATTTGTATTATGAGTTATGTGATTTGGTGACCAAATGTTTTTTGGAGTCCCGGATGAGATCACGGACATGACGATGAGTCTTGAAATGGTCGAGAGGTAAATATTGATATATTGGATGATAGTATTCGGACACCAGAAGTGTTCTGGAATGTATCGGGTACATATTGGAGGTGGCGCCCCCCCCCCCCCAAGGGAGGAGTCCGAATTGGACTAAGGGAGGGGGGCGGCCCCCTTTCCTTCTCCTTCTCCCTCTCCTTCCCCCTTTTCCCTTCCGGTAAAAGGAAAGGCGGGCCGAATCCTACTAGGACCCCAAGTAGGACTCCTCCTACTTGGGGGCGCGCCTAGGGCTGGCCTCCTCTCCCTCCCTCCTTTATATACGGGGGCGCCCCTAGAACACACATCAATTGTTCCAAGCCGTGTGCGGTGCCCCACTCCATAGTTTACGCCTCCGTTCATATTCACGTAGTGCTTAGGCGAAGCCCTGCGCGGATAACTTCACCATCACCGTCACCACACCGTCGTGCTGACGAAACTCTCCCTCGACAGTTTGCTGGATGAAGAGTTCGAGGGACATCATCAAGCTGAACGTGTGCAGAACTCAGAGGTTCCGTACGTTTGGTGCTTGATTGGTTGGATTGAGAAGACGTTCAACTACATGAACCGCGTTAAGCTAACGCTTCCGCTTTCGGTCTACGAGGGTAAGCGGACACACTCTCCCCCTCTCGTTGCTATGCATCACCTAGATAGATCTTGCATGAGCATAGGACTTTTTTTGAAATTGCATGCTACGTTTCCCAAACAGTGGCATCCGAGCCAGGTCTATGTGTAGATGATCTACACAAGTAGAACACAAAGAGTTGTGGGTGGTGATAGTCATACTGCTTACCACCAACGTGTTATTTTGATTTGGCGGTATTGTTCGATGAAGCGGCCCAGACCAACCTTACATGACCAAGTTCATGAGACCGATTCCTCCGACAGACATGCAACTAGTTTTGCATAATGGTGGCTGGCGGGTGTCTGTTTCTCCACTTTTAGTTGAATCAAATTTGACTACGGCCGGTCCTTGTTGAAGGTTAACACAGCAAACTTGACGAAACACCGTTGTGGTTTTGATGCGTAGGTAAGAACGTTCTTACTAGATGCCCGTAGCAGCCACGTAAAACTTGCAACAACAAAGTAGAGGGCGTCTAACTTGTTTTTGCATGACATGTTGTGATGTGATATGTGTTGGGGAACGTAGCATGCAATTTCAAAAAAATTCCTACGATCACGCAAGATCTATCTAGGAGATGCATAGCAACGACAGGGGGAGAGTGTGTCCACGTACCCTCATAGACCAAAAGCGGAAGCGTTAGTTTAACGTGGTTGATGTAGTCGAACGTCTTCGCGATCCAACCAATCAAGTACCGAACGTACGGTACCTCCGAGTTCAGCACACGTTCAGCTCGATGACGCCCCTCGAACTCTTGATCCAACAAAGTGTCGAGGGAGAGTTTCGTCAGCATGACGGCGTGGTGACGGTGATGGTGAAGTGGTCCGTGCAGGGCTTCGCCTAAGCACTACGACAATATGACCGAAGGAGTAAACGGTGGAGGGCGGCACCGCACACGGCTAAGAAACAATTGATGTGCTTCGGGGTGCCCCCTTGCCCCCGTATATAAAGGAGGATAGGGAGGAGGCCGGCCCTAGGGGGCACGCCAAGTGGGGGGAAACCGACTTGGACTCCTAGTCCTAGTCGCCCCCCCCCCTTTCATTCTTTCGGAGGGGAAAGGGGGATGGAGAGGGAAGAGGGAGAAGGAAAGGGGGGCCGTGCCCCCTCCCCTTATCCAATTCAGACTGGCCATGGGGGGGCGCCACCCCTTGTGGGCTGCCCTCTCTCTCCCTATGGCCCATGTTGGCCCATTACTTTCCCCGGGGGATTCCGTTAACCCTCCGGTACTCCGATAAGTACCCGGAACACTCCGAAACCATTCCGATGTCTGAATACTATCATCTAATATACCAATCTTTACCTCTCGACCATTTCGAGACTACTCGTCATGTCCGGGATCTCATCCGGGACTCCGAACAAACTTCGGTCACCAAAACACATAACTCATAATACAAATCGTCATCAAATGCTAAGCGTGCGGATCCTACGGTTTCAAGAACTATGTAGACATGACCGAGACACCTCTCCGGTCAATAACCAATAGCGGAACCTGGATGCTCATATTGGTTCCCACATATTCTACAAAGATCTTTATCGATCGAACCGTTATGACAACATACGTTATTCCCTTTGTCATCGGTATGTTACTTTCCCGAGATTCGATCGTCGGTATCCTCATACCTAGTTCAATCTCTTTACCGGCAAGTCTCTTTACTCGTTCGGTAATGCATCATCCCGTAACTAACTCATTAGTCACATTGCTTCGAAGGCTTATTATGATGTGCATTACCGAGAGGGCCTAGAAATACCTCTCCAATACTCGGAGTGACATATCCTAATCTCGATCTATGCCAAACCAACATAACACCTTCGGAGATACCTATAGAGCATCTTTATAATCACCCATTTACGTTGTGACGTTTGATAGCACACAAGGTATTCCTCCGGTATTCGGGAGTTGCATAATCTCATAGTCAAAGGAACATGTATAAGTCATGAAGAAAGCAATAGCAATAAAACTTAACGATCATTATGCTAACCTAATGGATGGGTCTTTGTCCATCACATCATTCTCCTAATGATGTGATCCCGTTCACCAAATGACAACACACATCTATGGTTAGGAAAATTAACCATCTTTGATTAACGGGCTAGTCTAGTAGAGGCTTACTAGGGACACGGTATTTTGTCTATGTTGTTGGGGAACGTAGTAATTTCAAAAAAATTCCTACGCACACGCAAGATCATGGTGATGCATAGCAACGAGAGGGGAGAGTTTTGTCTACGTACCCTCGTAGACCGAAGCGGAAGCGATCACAACGTAGAGGAAGTAGTCGTACGTTCTCCTCGCGATCCAACCAATCCCAGTGCCGTTACTCCGGCGCCCGAGAGTTCTTGACACACGTACAGCTCGGTGACGCTCCTCGGGCTCCGATCCAGCAAAGCTCCGAGGAGAGAGAGTTCCACAAGACGACAAGGCAGGACGATCTTGATGTTCTATCGACGCAGGGCTTCGCCTAAGCACCGCCACGATATGACCGAGGTGGAATATGGTGGAGGGGGCACCGCACACGACTAAGGAACGATCTCAAGGATCAACTTGTGTGTTCTAGGGTGCCCCCTGCCCCGTGATATAAAGGAGCAAGGGGAGGGCCGGCCGGCCCTAGGAGGCGCCAAGGGGGGGAGTCCTCCTCCTAGTGGGAGTAGGACTCCCTTTCCTAGTCCAACTAGGAAGGAGGAAGGGGAAGGAAAGAGAGGAGAGGAGAGGGAAAGGGGGCCGCCCCCCTCCTTGTCCTATTCGGACTCCCCATGGGGGCGCGCCACCTCCCCGGTGCGGCCCTCTCTCTCCCTCTTGGCCCAATAAGGCCCATTACTTCCCGGGGTTCCGTAACCCTCCCACTCCGGTTTTCTCCGAAACTTCCGAACCTTTCCGTGTCCGAATATAGGCGCCCAATATATCAATCTTTATGTCTCGACCATTTCGAGACTCCTCGTCATGTCCGTGATCACATCCGGACTCAACTCCTTCGGTACATCAAAATACACAAACTCATAATATAACCGCCATCGAAACCTTAAGCG
The DNA here is from genome assembly GCA_021605205.1 of Aegilops longissima. Classification (NCBI taxonomy): domain Eukaryota; kingdom Viridiplantae; phylum Streptophyta; class Magnoliopsida; order Poales; family Poaceae; genus Aegilops; species Aegilops longissima. The sequence goes on along the minus strand of CM038678.1, from coordinate 682,614,808 downwards.
TGCATGGACCCTACGGTTCGAGAACAATGTAGACATGACCGAGACACGCCTCCGTCAATAACCAATAGCGGACCTGGATGCCCATATTGGCTCCTACATATTCTACGAAGATCTTTATCGGTCGAGACCGCATAACAACATACGTTGTTCCCTTTGTCATCGGTATGTTACTTGCCCGAGATTCGATCGTCGGTATCCAATACCTAGTTCAATCTCGTTCATCGCATGTCTCTTTACTCGTTCCGTAATACATCATCTCGACAGCTAACTCATTAGTTGTAATGCTTGCAAGGCTTAGTGATGTGCATTACCGAGAGGGCCCAGAGATACCTCTCCGACAATCGGAGTGACAAATCCTAATCTCAAATACGCCAACCCAACATCTGCCTTTGGAGACACCTGTAGTACTCCTTTATAATCACCCGATTCACGCTGTGACGCTTGGTAGTACCAAAGTGTTCCTCCGTAAACGGAGTTGCATAATCTCATAGTTATAGGAACATGTATAAGTCATGGATAAAAGCAATAGCAACATACTAAACGATCGGGTGCTAAGCTAATGGAATGGGTCATGTTAATCAGATCATTCAACTAATGATGTGACCTTGTTAATCAAATGACAACTCCTTTGTCTATGGTTAGGAAACTTAACCATCTTTGATTAACAAGCTAGTCTAGTAGAGGCATACTAGTGACACTGCTTGTCTATGTATTCACACATGTATTATGTTTCCGGTTAATACAATTCTAGCATGAATAATAAACATTTATCATGAAATAAGGAAATAAATAATAACTTTATTATTGCCTCTAGGGCATATTTCCTTCAGCCTCCCACTTGCACTAGAGTCAATAATCTAGATTACATAGTAATGATTCTAACACCCATGGAGTCTTGGTGCTGATCATGTTTTGCTCGTGGAAGAGGCTTAGTCAACGGTCTGCTACATTCAGATCCGTATGTATCTTGCAAATCTCTATGTCTCCCACCGGACTAAGTCCCGGATGGAATTGAAGCGCCTCTTGATGTGTTTGGTTCTCTTGTGAAATCTGGATTCCTTTGCTAAAGCAATTGCTCCAAGATTGTCACAAAAGATTTTCATTGGACCCGATGCACTAGGTATGACACCTAGATCGGATATGAACTCCTTCATCCGCACTCCTTCATTAGCTGCTTCCGAAGCTGCTATGTATTCCGCTTCACATGTAGATCCCGCCACGACGCTTTGTTTAGAACTGCACCAACCGACAGCTCCTCCGCTTAGTGTAAATACGATCCGGTTTGCGATTTAGAATCGTCCGGATCAGTGTCAAAGCTTGCATCAACGTAACTGTTTTATGAGCTCTTTGTCACCTCCATATACGAGAAACATATCCTTAGTCCTTTTCGTATTTCAGGATGTTCTTGACCGCTGTCTAGTGATCCACTCGGATTACTTTGGTACCTCCTGCTAAGCTTATAGCAAGGCACACATCAGGTCTGGTACACAGCATTGCATACATGATAGAGCCTATGGCTGAGGCATAGGAACATCTTTCATTTTCTCTCTATCTTCTGCGGTGGTCGGGCATTGAGTCTTACTCAACTTCACACCTTGTAACACAGCAAGAACCCTTTCTTTGCTTGATCCATTTTGAACTTCTTCAAAATTTTGTCAAGGTATGTGCTTTGTGAAAGTCCAATTAAGCGCCTTGATCTATCTCTATAGATTTTGATGCCCAATATGTAAGCAGCTTCACCGAGGTCCTTCATCGAAAAACTCTTATTCAAGTATCCCTTTATGCTATCCAGAATTCTATATCATTTCCGATTAGTAATATGTCATCTACATATAATATCGTAAATGCTACAGAGCTCCCACTCACTTTCTTGTAAATACAAAGCTTCTCCAAAAGTCTCAGATAAACCCAAATGCTTTGATCACACTATCAAAGCGCTTATTCCAACTCCGAGATGCTTGCACCAGTCCATAAATGGATCGCTGGAGCTTGCACACTTTGTTAGCTCCTTTGGATCGATAAAACCTTCGGTTGCATCATATACAACTCTTCTTCCGTAAATCCATTCAGAATGCAGTCTTTACATCCATTTGCCAAATTTCATAATCATAAAATGCGGCAATTGCTAACATGATTCGGACAGACTTAAGCATCGCTATGGGTGAGAAGGTCTCATCGTAGTCAATCCCTTGAACTTGTCGAAACCCTTTGCGACAAGTCGAGCTTTGTAGACAGATAATATTACCGTCGTCGGTCTTCTTCTTGAAGATCCACTTGTTTTCTATTGCTTGCCGACCCTCGGCAAGTCAACCAAAGTCCACACTTTGTTTTCATACATGGATCCCATCTCAGATTTCATGGCCTCAAGCCATTTTATGGAATCTGGGCTCACCATCGCTTCTTCATAGTTCGTGAGGTTCATCATGATCTAGTAGCATGACTTCCGAACAGGATTACCGTACCACTCAGTGCGGATCTTACTCTGGTTGATCTACGAGGTTCGTAATAACTTGATCTGAAGTTTCATGATCAACATCATCAACTTCCTCACTATTTGGTGTAGATGTCGCAGAAACCGGTTTCGTGATAAACTACTTTCAAATAAGGGAGAAGGTACAGATTACCTCATCAAGTTCTACTTTCCTCCCACTCACTTCTTTCGAAGAAACTCCTTCTCTAGAAAGGATCCATTCTTAGCAACAAATGTCTTGCCTTCGGATCTGTGATAGAAGGTGTACCCAACTGTCTCCTTTGGGTATCCTATGAAGACACATTCGATTTAGGTTCGAGCTTATCAGGTTGAAGCTTTTTCACATAAGCATCGCATCCCCAAACTTTAAGAAACGACAACTTTGGTTTCTTGCTAAACCATAGTTCATAAGGTGTCATCTCAACGGATTTTGACGGTGTTCTATTCAGCGTGAATGCGGCCGCCTCAAGAGCATAACCCCAAAACGATAGCGGTAAATCTGTAAGAGACATCATAGATCGCACCATATCTAGTAAAGTGCGACATGACGCTCGGACACACCATTGCGCTGTGGTGTTCGGGTGGCGTGAGTTGCGAAACTATTCCGCATTGTTTCAAATGTAGACCAAACTCAGAACTCAAATATTCGCCTCCACGATCAGATCGTAGAAACTTTATTTTCTTATTACGATGATTTTCAACTTCACTCTGAAATTCTTTGAACTTTTCAAATGTTTCAGACTTATGTTTCATTAAGTAGATATACCCATATCTGCTTAAATCATCTGTGAAGGTGAGAAAATAACGATATCCGCCACGAGCCTCAACATTCATCGGACCACATACATCTGTATGTATGATTTCCAACAAATCTCTTGCTCTCTCCATAGTACCGAGAACGGGTTTTAGTCATCTTGCCCATGAGGCACGGTTCGCAAGTGCCAAGTGATTCATAATCAAGTGGCTCCAAAAGTCCATCAAGATGGAGTTTCTTCATGCGCTTTATACCGATATGACCTAAACGGCAAGTGCCACAAATAAGTTGCACTATCATTATCAACTCTGCATTTTTGGTTTCAACATTATGAATATGTGTATCACTACTATCGAGATTCATTAAAATAGACCACTCTTCAAGGGTGCATGACCATAAAAGATATTATTCATATAAATAGAACAACCATTATTCTCTGATTTAAATGAATAACCGTCTCGCATCAAACAAGATCCAGATATAATGTTCATGCTCAACGCCGCACCAAATAACAATTATTTAGGTCTAAAACTAATCCGAAGGTAGATGTAGAGGTAGCGTGCCGACCGCGATTACATCGACTTTGGAACCATTTCCCATGCGCATCGTCACCTCGCCCTTTGCTAGTGTTCGCTAATCCGTAGTCCCTGCTTTGAGTTGCAAATATTAGCAATGTAACCAGATCAAATACCAGTGCTATTATGAGCTCTAGTAAGGTACACATCAATAACATGTATATCACATATACCTTTGTTCACCTTGCCATCCTTCTTATCCGCCAAATACTTGGGGCAGTTCCGCTTCCGGTGGACCAGTCGCTTGCGGAGAAGCACTCGTTTCAGGTTTAAGTCCAGACTTGGGTTTCTTCTCCCGAGCAGCAACTTGTTTGTTGTTCTTCTTGAAGTTCCCTTCTTCTTCCCTTTGCCTTTCTTCTTGAAACTAGTGGTCTTATTGACCATCAACACTTGATGCTCCTTCTTGATTTCTACCTCCGCAGCCTTTAGCATTGCGAAGAGCTCGCATAGTCTTTACTAACCCTTGCATATTATAGTTCATCACGAAGCCTTTGTAGCTTGGTGGCGGTGATTGAAGAATTCATCAATGACACAATCATCCGGAAGATTAACTCCCGGTTGAGTCAAGTGATTGTAATACCTGACATTCTGAGTATGTGCTCACCGACAGACCTATTCTCTTCCATCTTGCAGCTATAGAACTTATTGGAGACTTCATATCTCTCAATCCGGGCATTCTGTTGAAATATCAACTTCAACTCTTGGAACATCTCATATGCTCCATGACGCTCAAAACGTCGTTGAAGACCCGGTTCTAAGCCGTAAAGCATGGCACACTCGAACTATAGAGTAGTCATCAGCTTTGCTCGCCAGACGTTCTTAACGTCGTCGGTTGCATCAAGAGCGAGCACTGGCACCTAGCGGTGCATCCAGGGCGTAACTCTTCCGTGCAGCAATGAGGATAATCCTCGAGTTACGGACCCAGTCCGTGTAATTGCTACCATCATCTTTCAACTTTGCTTTCTCAAGGAACGCATTAAAATTCAACGGAACAACAAAGACGAGCCATCTATCTATAAACAAACATAGACAAGCAAGATACTATCAGTACTAAGTTCATGATAAATTTAAGTTCAATTAATCATATTACTTAAGAACTCCCACTTAGACGACATCTCTCTAGTCATCTAAGTGATCACGTGATCCAAATCAACTAAACCATAACCGATCATCACGTGAGATGGAGTAGTTTTCAATGGTGAACATCTTATGTTGATCATATCTACTATATGATTCACGCCGACCTTTCGGTCTCCGTGTTCCGAGGCCATATCTGCATATGCTAGGCTCGTCAAGTATAACTCTGAGTATTCTGCGTGTGCAAAACTGGCTTGCACCCGTTGTAGATGGACGAGAGCTTATCACACCCGATCATCACGTGGTTTCTCGGCACGATTTAACTTTGGCAACGGTGCATACTCGGGAGAACACTACTTGATAATTTTAGTGAGAGATCATCTTAAAATGCTACCGTCAATCAAAGCAAAATAAGATGCATAAAGGATAAACATCACATGCAATCAATATAAGTGATATGATATGGCCATCATCATCTTGTGCTTGTGATCTCCATCTCAAGCACCGTCGTGATCACCATCGCCACCGGCGTGACACCTTGATCTCCATCGTAGCATCGTTGTCGTTTCGCCATCTATTGCTTCTCGACTATCGCTACCGCTTAGTGATAAAGTAAAGCAATTACAGGGTGTTTGCATTTCATACAATAAAGCGACAACCATATGGCTCTAGCCAGTTGTCGATAACTTCGGTTACAAAACATGATCATCTCATACAATAAAATATAGCATCACGTCTTGACCATATCACATCACAACATGCCCTGCAAAAACAAGTTAGACGTCCTCTACTTTGTTGTTGCAAATTTTACGTGGCTGCTACGGGCTTAAGCAAGAACCAATCTCACCTACGCATCAAGACCACAACGATACTTCGTCAAATAGACTCCGTTTTAACCTTCTCAAGGACCGGGCGTAGCCACACTCAGTTCAACTAAAGTAAGAGAGAGACACCCGCCAGCCACCTTTAAGCACGAGTGCTCGTAACAGTGAAACCAGTCTCGCGTAAGCGTACGCGTAATGTCGGTCCGGGCCGCTTCATCTCACAATACCGCTGAACCAAAGTATGACATGCTGGTAGGCAGTATGACTTGTATCGCCCACAACTCACTTGTGTTCTACTCGTGCAAAACATCAAACCATAAAAACCTGGCTCGGATGCCACTGTTGGGGAACATAGTAATTTCAAAAAATTTCCTACACACACGCAAGATCATGGTGATGCATAGCAACGAGAGGGGAGAGTTTTGTCTACGTACCCTCGTAGACCGAAGCGGAAGCGATCACAACGTAGAGGAAGTAGTCGTACGTTCTCCTCGCGATCCAACCGATCCCAGTGCCGTTACTCCGGCGCCTCCGAGTTCTTGACACACGTACAGCTCGGTGACGCTCCTCAGGCTCCGATCCAGCAAAGCTCCGGGGAGAGAGAGTTCCGTCGGACGACGGCGTGGTGGCGATCTTGATGTTCTACCGGCGCAGGGCTTCGCCTAAGCACCGCCACGATATGACCGAGGTGGAATATGGTGGAGGGGGGCACCGCACACGGCTAAGGAACGATCTCAAGGATCAACTTGTGTGTTCTAGGGTGCCCCCTGCCCCGTATATAAAGGAGCAAGGGGAGGGCCGGCCGGCCCTAGGACGCAGCGCCAAGGGGGGGAGTCCTCCTCCTAGTGGGAGTAGGACTCCCTTTCCTAGTCCAACTAGGAAGGAGGAAGGGGAAGGAAAGAGAGGAGAGGAGAGGAAGGGGGCGCGCGCCCCTCTTGTCCTATTCGGACTCCCCATGGGGGCGCGCACCACCTCCTGGTGCGGCCCTCTCTCTCCCTCTTGGCCCAATAAGGCCCATTACTTCCCGGGGTTCCGTAACCCCCCGGCACTCCGGTTTTCTCCGAAACTTCCGGAACCTTTCCGGTGTCCGAATATAGCCGTCAATATATCAATCTTTATGTCTCGACCATTTCGAGACTCCTCGTCATGTCCGTGATCACATCCGGGACTCGAACTCCTTCGGTACATCAAAATACACAAACTCATAATATAACCGTCATCGAAACCTTAGCGTGCGGACCCTACGGTTCGAGAACAATGTAGACATGACCGAGACACGTCTCGGTCAATAACCAATAGCGGGACCTGGATGCCCATATTGGCTCCTACATATTCTCGAAGATCTTTATCGGTCGAGACCGCATAACAACATACGTTGTTCCCTTTGTCATCGGTATGTTACTTGCCCGAGATTCGATCGTCGGTATCCAATACCTAGTTCAATCTCGTTCTTGGCAAGTCTCTTTACTCGTTCCGTAATACATCATCTCACAGCTAACTCATTAGTTGTAATGCTTGCAAGGCTTAGTGATGTGCATTACCGAGAGGGCCCAGAGATACCTCTCCGACAATCGGAGTGACAAATCCTAATCTCGAAATCGCCAACCCAACATCTGCCTTTGGAGACACCTGTAGTACTCCTTTATAATCACCCAGCTCGTTGTGACGTTTGGTAGTACCAAAGTGTTCCTCCGTAAACGGAGTTGCATAATCTCATAGTTATAGGAACATGTATAAGTCATGGATAAAAGCAATAGCAACATACTAAGCGATCGGTGCTAAGCTAATGGAATGGGTCATGTCAATCAGATCATTCAACTAATGATGTGACCTTGTTAATCAAATGACAACTCATTTGTCTATTGTTAGGAAACTTAACCATCTTTGATTAACAAGCTAGTCTAGTAGAGGCATACTAGTGACACTCTGTTTGTCTATGTATTCACACATGTATTATGTTTCCGGTTAATACAATTCTAGCATGAATAATAAACATTTATCATGAAATAAGGAAATAAATAATAACTTTATTATTGCCTCTAGGGCATATTTCCTTCATATGTATCCACACATGTATCAAGTTTCTGGTTAATACAATTCTAGCATGAATAATAAACATTTATCATGATATAAGGAAATATAAACAACAACTTTATTATTGCCTCTATGGCATATTTCCTTTTGTCTCCCACTTGCACTAGAGTCAATAATCTAGTTCACATCGCCATGTGATTTAACACCAATAGTTCACATCACCATTTGATTAAGACCCATAGTTCACATCGCCATGTGACCAATACCCAAAGGGTTTACTAGAGTCAATAATCTAGTTCACATCGCTATGTGATTAACACCCAAAGAGTACTAATGTGTGATCATGTTTTGCTTGGGAGATAAGTTTAATCAACGGGTCTGCCACATTCAGATCCGTATGTATTCTGCAAATTTCTATGTCTACAATGCTCTGCATGGAGCTACTCTAGCTAGTTTCTCCCACTTTCAGTATGTATCCAGATTGAGACTCAGAGTCATCGGGATTAGTGTCAAAGCTTGCATCGACATAACCCTTTACGATGAACTCTCTGTCACCTCCATAACTGAGAAACATTTCCTTTGTCCTCTTTAGGTACCTAAGGATAATTTTGACTGATGTCCAGTGATCTACTCCTCGATCACTATTGTACCCCATTGCCATACTCATGGCAAGGTACACAATAGGTCTGCTATACAGCATGGCATACTTTATAGAACCTATGGCTGAGGCATAGGGAATGACTTTCATTCTCACTCTATCTTCTGCCGTGGTCAGGTTTTGAGTCTGACTCAACTTCACACCTTGTAACACAGGCAAGAACCCTTTCTTTAACTGATCCATTTTGGATTTCTTCAAAACTTTATCAAGGTATGTGTTTTGTGGAAGTCTAATTAAGCGTCCTGATATATCTCTATAGATCTTCACGCCCAATATGTAAGCAGCTTCACCGAGGTCTTTCTTTGAAGAACTCCTTTCAAACACTCCTTTATGCTTTCTAGAAAATTCTACATCATTTCCGATCAACAATATGTCATTCACATATACTTATCAGAAAGGCTGTAGTGCTCCCACTCACTTTCTTGTAAATACAGGCTTCACCATAAGTCTATATAGAACCATATGCTTTTATCACCTTATCAAAGTGTATATTCGAACTCCGAGATGCTTGTACCAGTCCATAGATGTATTGCTGGAGTTTGCACACTTTGTTAGCACCTTTAGGATAGACAAAACCTTTTGGTTGCATCATATACAACTCTTCTTTAATAAATCCATTAAGGAATACAGTTTTGACATCCATTTGCCAAATTTCATAAAATGCGGCAATTGCTAACATGATTCGGATAGACTTAGGCATCGATACGAGTGAGAAAATCTCATCGTAGTCAACACCTTGAACTTGTCGACAACCTTTTGCGACAATTCGAGCTTTGAAGATAGTAACACTACCATCAGCGTCCATCTTCCTCTTGAAGATCCCTTTATTCTCAATGGCTTGTCGATCATCGGACAAGTCCACCAAAGTCCAAACTTTGTTCTTACATATGGATCCTATCTCAGATTTCATGGACTCAAGCCATTTATCGGAATCTGGGCTCATCATCGCTTCCTCATAGTTTGTAGGTTCGTCATGGTCTAGTAACATGACTTCCAGGACAGGATTACTGTACCACTCTGGTGCGTAACGTGCTCTGGTTGACCTACGAGGTTTGGTAGTAACTTGATCTGAAGTTTCATGATCATTATCATTAGCTTCCTCTCTAGTTGGTTTAGGCATCACGGGAACGGTTTTCTATGACGAGCTACTTTCCAATTTGAGAGAAGGTACAATAATCTCATCAAGTTCCACTTTCCTCCCACTCACTTCTTTCGAGAGAAACTCCTTCTCTAGAAAGGATCCATTCTTAGCAACAAAGATCTTGCCTTCGGATCTGTGATAGAAGGTGTACCCAACAGTTTCTTTTGGGTATCCATGAAGACGCACTTCACCAATTTGGGTTCGAGCTTATCAGGTTGAAGTTTTTTTACATAAGCATCGCAACCCCAAACTTTAAGAAACGACAGCTTTAGGTTTCTTGCCAAAACCATAGTTCATACGGTTTCGTCTCAACGGATTTAGATGGTGCCCTATTTAACGTGAATGCAGCTATCTCTAATGCATAACCCCAAAACGATAGTGGTAAATCGGTAAGAGACATCATAGATCGCACCATATCTAATAAAGTACGGTTACGAAGTTCGGACACAACATTACACTGTGGTGTTTCAGGTGGCGTGAGTAGGAAACTATTCCACATTGTTTTAAATGAAGGCCAAACTCGTACCTCAATTATTCACCTCCACGATCAGATCGTAGAAACTTTATTTTTCTTGTTACGATGATTCTCCACTTCACTCTGAAATTCTTTGAACTTTTCAAATGTTTCAGACTTGTGTTTCATTAAGTAGATATACCCATATCTGCTCAAATCATGTGTGAAGGTCAGAAAATAACAATACCCGCCGCGAGCCTCAACACTCATTGGACCGCATACATCGGTATGTATTATTTCCAATAAGTCAGTAGCTCACTCCATTTCCAATAATATACCTTTGTTCACTTTGCCACCTTTCTTATCCGCCAATTATTTGTAACACCCCAAAAAAATTTAATCTTGTTTTATTAATTAAAATTTTTCCAGGAAGCTTAAACTTTTGTTTTTTGGATTTTCTTTTGATTTCAGAACCTTTCTTCCCTTTATTTTTATGGATTTCTTACCTCAAGTGAAAAACTTCCCAATTTTATTGGACTCTTTTACCCTCTCAAATAAAACAATTCTTTTATCAGTGGGGTTATTTATATAATTATTTTTCCCTGAGCTTTATTTCTCCAAAAGGGTTTTTCATAAGTTTAGGGTCCCATTTGCACTGCAACCCTTTTGTAAATTCATTCAAAAATTCCACCAAAATTTGGGGATGCCATGTGATGTTTTTGAAACACCTTTATGCAAAGATATATTTCAATCTTTGGATATTTTGAGTTCTACACCTAATTTTCAAATCTGGTCCAGTGGGCAGTTTTACACTACAACCTATTTAAATATTTCTTTAAAACTTCTACCAAAATTTTGGGATGTTAGTAGGAGCATATTATTCAATTTTATGCAAAGACCCAGCTATGTTCTTTGAAAAATTTGAGTGAATCAACCTCATTTCCATTCTGGTCCAACTTGATGATTTATACTACAGCTATATTTTAACTTGCTCCTTTTGTTGTGATTCCTTTTCCTACCTATAACTCATCCTGCAATACCCTTAAGTCCAGGAGGTTGGACTCATTGGAGCAATTCTAGTTCTTGCAATCATGCCCTGTTCTTTCTGTCCAAATCTGAAGATTTGCAAAACTTGCACTAGCAAGTTTCTTCTTTTGTCCAAATGACCTTACCACTCTCTTTTGCACCCAAAGAGACACTAATCTGGAAATTATGACCACTCCAAGAACTGCCTAGGTGCCTGTGGCATTTTGTCAAACACCTTGAGTGCATGAACAGCTTTGACATGACTTTTGTCATTGCACTGTGACCTTGCACCTCTGGGAAAACTATCTTGTCCACTAAGCCTCTAGATGACTTTAGCCTAGGTCTGTTAAACCCCAACCTCACCCGAGACCTCTAGCTTGCCCTGGCATTTTGTCAAGCACGTCCCGTGCGTGCTCTGGGCGCGAGCAGAGCACGCATTTTGCACGTGCCGCGCCCGAGCCGCCGCGTCGCGCCCCTGGTTTTGCCCACACTGCAGAGCCGCGCCACACACTCTCCCTCTCACCAGAACACGCCAAGCAGCCCCTCGCCACGTCTCCGGCGAGCTAGGAGCTAGCCGCCACGGCCGCCCGACAGCCCCTGCTCAGGTCGGCGCCACCCGAGCCTCTCCCGCTCGCCACCTGCCCGTGGGGCAGCTCAGACTCATCCACAAGCGCGTCCTCTAGCGCTCGTCGCCGCCACGTCCTCCTGCAGCAACAGAGAGGCGGTTCGCCGGCGATCCTATCCGTGCCCGCCGCGAACCGACATGGCCACGCTATATAAGAGGCCCCCGAGCATGTCCCGTTTACCAGGCAGCCTCAAAACACTCCCCTAGTTCCCCCGTGGCAGCCAATCGACCCGGGAGGTCTTCTTCCCAATCTCCGGCAACCGCAGCCGCCGCCACTGTCCCGGCCATTCTGGCGCCACCAGGGCCTCCCCCTCTCCACTCACTGCACCAACAACATCCTGCAGCACCCACGAGTCCATCCCCATGCCCGATTTTGGTCAGGAACCGCCGGAGTCAAAAACCCACTCTGCCCGACAACCACCATCCGCTGTGGAGCTCGCCGCCGGCAGCATCGTCCACCCCAGAGACCAAAGCGACCACCGGAGTGACCACCTCGACCCCCTGAGCCCGCGGATGGCCTCGGTTTCCCGAACAGTGCCGCCGTTCGCCGGCGAGCATCGCCGGAGTCCCGCCTCCGCTCGGGCAGTGGAAGAGGAGGGAGGAAAGACCAGTCAAACCTGACCAGTGGGCCCCCTGGACCCATTGCCAGTGACCAGCGCCGGTCCACAGAGGCATAAGTGGAAACGTATTTCCAGAGTACGTCTTCGACGTGTATCGTTTCCTTTTCTTTTTTCTGTTTTATTTAAAAACCAGAATATTGACTAAACTTTGACTGGCTATAACTTTTTAAATATAAGTCCAAATGAATTGATTCTTTTTCCTACCTCTCTCAAATTTAATCTGGTTTATTTTAAGATTTATTTGAAAAAAATTCAAACAACTTTTTGTGCTGTTTTGAAATTGTGTGTTAATTCAAATTTATTTAAAATAGGACTTTGGAGAAAGAGAAGCAAACTTTCAAAAGTTTTGGGGAGCACCTCACCCCTCCACAACTTGAAGGCAAGCATTCTGAACCCTGGCATAATATTTTTCATGTGTTGTTTGACACGATTATGACACCACCTCAGTACTTAGAACTTGTTATTTTATGTGGTGATATGATCATTTGCATGAATGCTTATTGGAAATTTCCTTGCTGTTGGAAATGGACATGCTTATGATAATGATCATCCTCGTATGCCTTTCGTGCCTACCGGAAGGAAAACGGGAAAGTCTCTGTCTTGGGTAGACCCGAGCTTGTCCCTAGTTCCTCGTCGAGACGAGTGTGTCCAGAATGGCATGAGGGGTATGATGAGTGGTGATTACATGCATTGGATGAAATATATTCGTTATGCTAATCATGCAGGAATACTTAAAACCTCTGAGTCGACCATAGATCGAGTCTTGTTCGATAACCCCATACTTGTTTCAGACTACCACTTGCCTCTACAACAAGTAGGGTGCAGTTCGATAAGTCGTCAACCCCTTTCTAGCACACACCGTCATGAGAGAGGCCATGGTGGAAGATACGGTTGTAGCTGGTAGGCAGGCCACCTGTCCGGGGCATGGATGTTTCGGTTGAGACCGAGAGGAGGCCACCCCTTAGGCGCGATATAAATTTGATCCCATGCTACGCGAGGTTGTAGCCTCCCACTTAGAGTTTTGCTTGACAGGCGTCGTGGGTGATTCGGACACGGTAAGTTAAGCTGGTGTGTGCAAGTTAGGTGTGTTTTCAACTAAAAGGCCGTGAGCGGAATTAGTCCCGATGGGCTAAAGGAATCATTACTCGTGGGTAAAGGGTACACCCTCTGCAGAGTTTAAACCTATTCGAATAGCCGTGTCCATGGTTAAGGATTACAGTCTGGGATGGGTCAAGTGTTGGTCTTAGTGTCGATCTTCGAAGGAGAAACTATTAAACCAAACTTGGATTCCGACTTGTGACTTGTGAGGACCATGATTATTATTTTGTTATGGACTAACTCGTTATACTATTTGAATTATCGAGTATCCCTGGGATGGTTCTACCTCTTGGATATTCACTGTGATTATTCATAAGCCCCTTATGTGGTTTCGCTGAGACGCCCGACTGTGGCATGCTTGTTATTTATTTACTTTATAAGCCCTTTATGTGGTGTCGTTGAGACGCCCGACTGTGGCATGCTTGTTATTTATTTACTTAATAAGCCCTTTATGTGGGGTCATTTGAGGCCTTGATCGTGGCATGCTTGTTATTCATTTACTTTATAAGCCCTTTATGTGGTGTCGCTGAGGCGCCTGATCGTAACATGCTTGTTATTTATTTTACTTTATAAGCCCTCTATGTGGTGTCGCTCGACGCCTTTCATTGAGCATGCTTATTATTTACCATCAATTGAGGCGTCGCTTGGACATCCGAATGGTGCATTTATTCCTATTCGTCATTACATATTCATTGTTACATATTAATAACCTGCTTGCATGCATCAAGGATTTTATTTTTATGACTGACGTTGTGATCATAGAATATTTTCAGAGCATGATTATCGGTTGTTGTGTTATACCTGTGTTCATAATGTGTGCGAGTACATTCAAAGTACTCACTGGCTTGTCCCTGGCTATTGTCTTGGCCAGATTTCTTGCGTGGAGAGGAGCGTTGCGATGACAGCCCCCGGACCTACGCAATGGTGATAGCAGCCTCGCGAAGATAGTAGTTATCCTGGTCAGCTGTTCCTGTGGGAAATGGAGTCCCATAGACGCTGATAATCCACAAACCGTTTCCGCCATCAACCACTAGAAACCAATTGTTGTACTCACAAGCCAGAATGGTCTTGTACCACATATTTTGTATTTTGCTTGGAATTTCTGTATCAAGTTGGTGCCTCATCAACTAACAGTAATCCTGGGGCTGGTGAGCACAACGGCCACTTTCTGGAATTTAATACCCGGAAAACCGGTCGTGACAAACTTGGTATCAGAGCCAGGCTGACCATTGGCTAATCCTATCTTAGCCGGGTCAATAAACCTAGGTAAGCCAAACCACCAGACCTTAACCTAAACCTAGCCAAGCTTCCCGTGCAAGATAGCCACACAGTGACCCCGACACTTTTGGCAGTTGATGCCCAACCTATCAACCTAGCATGTCGATCACGCGCCAGTGATCGGCGCATATGATGTCTCATTCGCAAGCGTGTGAAGGAAGACTTCATCCCCTTTTACTATAAAAAGGACACGCTCGCCTCAACCCAGCACAGCACGGCCTCTACCCCAAACCGAGCTATAATGCCTGGCCCCGTAGTGCACAATGAGACCACAGCAACCAACCTTGGAGGTTTTGTGACCATACTCGCAAACCTCACCCATCGTGCCTATGCGTTCGAAGAGCCCCCAGAATATGTTGTGTACCAAGGATCCATGAGCGGTGAGAGCCGTCAATTCTGGGCCACTGTGCATATCTACGGTAGAAGTGCATGCGCGAAACACCCTACAGGTTCACCGGAAGGACAACTTCCTTGAGCCACAAGCCATCCAGCTAGCTGCTCAGAGGCTATAGTTCAACTCCGGCAGTTGTCGCCCAGAGTTAACTGTCGTTCGTTCTACTACTACCCCAGACGTGAAGGGTATGGTAGACCACCCCAGGTTGCCAACGGAGATCACGAGACGGATCATGCGTTGTTGCACCTAGTGCGCTATGTAGGTGCACTAGAGGAACTGTTCGATCAAATCACCATTGATCTGATCGCAGCTCGTGGAGAGCTGATTCGCCAAGCCCCGGCAAGGAGAGAAGATGAGCCCGTCGCCGATAGCCCAATCGTGCTGTTCGGACAACCAATCGAGACCTTGAGGTCAGCCCCAGCCATCAACCAAGGTGCTTTGATGACCCCAGAAGTGCTTCATCGCCTTTTAGGAGCACACTCCAACGGGATTGTGGCCAACAATCCCCGCGATAGTCATCATCGCCACCCCGACCCTACCGTCCCTCAATCACCTCCAGCTAATCCCGACGGTGAGACCCGTGGAGAAGCCTCGACATCCTCAAGGCAGGCTCGTTTAGATATAAATGAGGTAGACTAAGTCACCAAGTAGTGCCGAGTCTCAGTGTATCCTCGCTTTGTAATCGTGTGACCTCGTAAATTAACGCAGCCTGTTGTTGTGCCTCTGTTTTAGATAGTAACCTTGCATAATTATGTCAGCACGCAGTTGCATATTTTTCCGGGAACAGCTACCAAAACCACCCTGACAACCCCCACAGTGATACGTCATTTTAGTGAGATATGTATCTGTGGCTTTGACCCCGAACCTTGGAGCTGAGCTGGCAAATTAATTACCCTTCACCACGGTAAAATGACCCGGCTCCAGTGCTATAAGAAGGCCACCTCGTGACCTTGCCAAGCACCCCTCACCTTGTGCGCCATCCTCACAACCGTTTCTTGCCATGCCGAGCCCTAGTATTTATCTGAGAACCCCAGATGCAACCCCGGGTAGTTTTGTCAAAATATTGTGGGATTTTACCTGCAGTACCATGGGTTCTACCCAGCCACCCCAGTACGAGCTGCTCAAATCGAGAATCACCTCATCCACCTCGAAATATTGGGCAGTAGTACACATCCCTCCCGTAGACTCCAACCAAGACCCAACGGAGGTCTCCTTCGTGGGGAAATCTATGCCGGCCCCACATATGGCCATAGAAGCTGCTGCGTACGAAGCGATTGCTCGTCTTCGATTCACGGTACCCTATGCCAGTGAAAGAGGATATTATTATTTCCGAGCCGTGCAGCACCCGGAGGAGTTACATCTTTTCCCGGTGGACGAATTGAGAGAGACCCCGTACTGGCCAACCTGGTCCAGTACGTCATCGCTCAAGAACGTTTAACCCAGCGAGTAATGGGTTATCTCCATAGTCTCGCGGATTTAAATCCTCAGATCGCCATCGGCAGACCACTGAGGCCCGACCAGGAGAGACACATTCATCGGCTGGTCAATCCGCTTTCCCCGATAGAAGAGGAGTGCATCCCAGTACCAGAGACGTTTTCTCGGGACCCCGTCCAGTTACCATTTGCATTATAGACGTCGCTGCTATGTTTATTATTATAACATTTATTTATACGTTGTAACTTATGCGTGGTACCCCGAGTTTTCGCAGCGAGTAAATCTTTTAGTTTCTATTAATGTGAGTAGTTCTGTTGCGGTTTGACTCCAATATATTACTATTTTCTCTCGCGAAAAATCCTGGAGTGAGATTTCTTTCCCCTCAGTTGATGCATCGTATATCTTCTCACGACATGGATTATTTTTATTCACGCAGCACCACCACCACTCGAACGCATACATGGCTTGCAAAAAACACGTAACCGTGGAGTATTTTGTTTTTCTCAAAACAGCTCTTAACAAATCTCGAGGACGAGATTTTTTTCTGAAGGGGGGTAGTGTTGTAACACCCCAAAAAAAATTTAACCTTGTTTTATTAATTAAAATTTTTCCAGGAAGCTTAAACTTTTGTTTTCTGGATTTTCTTTTGATTTCAGAACCTTTCTTCCCTTTATTTTTATGGAGTTCTTACCTCAAGTGAAAAACTTCCCAATTTTATTGGACTCTTTTACCCTCTCAAATAAAACAATTCTTTTATCAGTGGGATTATTTATATAATTATTTTTCCCTGAGCTTTATTTCTCCAAAAGGGTTTTTCATAAGTTTAGGGTCCCATTTGCACTGCAACCCTTTTGTAAATTCATTCAAAAATTCCACCAAAATTTGGGGATGCCATGTGATGTTTTTAAAACACCTTTATGCAAAGATATATTTCAATCTTTGGATATTTTGAGTTCTACACCTAATTTTCAAATCTGGTCCAGTGGGCAGTTTTACACTACAACCTAATATTTAAATATTTCTTTAAAACTTCTACCAAAATTTTGGGATATCAGTAGGAGCATATTATTCAATTTTATGCAAAGACCCAGCTATGTTCTTTGAAAAATTTGAGTGAATCAACCTCATTTCCATTCTGGTCCAACTTGATGATTTGTACTACAGCTATATTTTAACTTGCTCCTTTTGTTGTGATTCCTTTTCCTACCTATAACTCATCCTGCAATACCCTTAAGTCCAGGAGGTTGGACTCATTGGAGCAATTCTAGTTCTTGCAATCATGCCCTGTTCTTTCTGTCCAAATCTGAAGATTTGCAAAACTTGCACTAGCAAGTTTCTTCTTTTGCCCAAATGACCTTACCACTCTCTTTTGCACCCAAAGAGGCACTAATCTGGAAATTTTGACCACTCCAAGAACTGCCTAGGTGCCTATGGCATTTTGTCAAACACCTTGAGTGCATGGATAGCTTTGACATGACTTTTGTCATTGCACTGAGACCTTGCACCTCTGGGAAAACTATCTTGTCCACTAAGCCTCTAGATGACTTTAGCCTAGGTCTGTTAAACCCCAACCTCACCCGAGACCTCTAGCATGCCCTGGCATTTTGCCGAGCACGTCCCGTGCGTGCTCTGGGTGCGAGCAGAGCACGCATTTTGCACGTGCCGCGCCCGAGCCGCCGTGTCGCGCCCCTGGTTTTGCCCACACTGCAGAGCCGCGCCACACACTCTCCCTCTCACCAGAACACGCCAAGCAGCCCCTCGCCAAGTCTCCGGCAAGCCAGGAGCAAGCCGCCACGGCCGCCCGACAGCCCCTGCTCAGGTCGGCGCCGCCCGAGCCTCTCCCGCTCGCCACCTGCCCCTGGGGCAGCTCAGACTCATCCACAAGCGCGTCCTCTAGCGCTCGTCGCCGCCACGTCCACCTGCAGCAACAGAGAGGCGGTTCGCCGGCGATCCTATCCGCGGCCGCCGCGAACCGACATGCCCACACTATATAAGAGGCCCCCGAGCACGTCCCGTTTCCCAGGCAGCCTTAAAACACTCCCCTAGTTCCCCCGTGGCAGCCAATCGACCCGGGGAGGTCTTCTTCCCCATCTCCGGCAACCGCAGCTGCCGCCACTGTCCCGGCCATTCCGGCGCCACCAGGGCCTCCCCTTCTCCACTCAGTGCACCAACAACATCCTGCAGCACCCACGAGTCCATCCCCATGCCCGATTTTGGTCAGGAACCGCCGGAGTCAAAAGCCCACTCTGCCCGACGACCACCGTCCGCTGCGGAGCTCGCCGCCGGCAGCTCCGTCCACCCCAGAGACCAAAGCGACCACCGGAGTGACCACCTCGACCCCCTGAGCCTGCGGATGGCCTCGGTTTCCCGAGCGGTGCCGCCGTTCGCGAGGCATCGCGGAGTCCCGCCTCCGCTCGGGCAGTGGAAGAGGAGGGAGGAAAGACCAGTCAAACCTGACCAGTGGGCCCCCTGGACCCACTGTCAGTGACCAGCGCCGGTCCATGGAGGCGTAAGTGGAAACGTATTTCCAGAGTACGTCTTCGACGTGTATCGTTTCCTTTTCTTTTTTCTTTTTATTTAAAAACCAGAATATTGACTAAACTTTGAGTGGCTATAACTTTTTAAATATAACTCCAAATGAATTGATTCTTTTTCCTACCTCTCTCAAATTTAATCTAGTTTATTTTAAGATTTATTTGAAAAAAATTGAAACAACTTTTTGTGCTGTTTTGAAATTGTGTGTTAATTCAAATTTATTTAAAATAGAACTTTGGAGAGAGAGAAGCAAACTTTCAAAAGTTTTGGGGAGCACCTCACCCCTCCACAACTTGAAGGCAAGCATTCTGAACCCTGGCATAATATTTTGCTTGCGTTGTTTGACACGATTATGACACCACCTCAGTACTTAGAACTTGTTATTTTATGTGGTGATATGATCATTTGCATGAATGCTTATTGGAAATTTCCTTGTTGTTGGAAATGGACATGCTTATGATAATGATCATCCTCGTATGCCTTTCGTGCCTACCGGAAGGAAAACGGGAAAGTCTCTGTCTTGGGTAGACCCGAGCTTGTCCCTAGTTCCTCGTCGAGGCAGTGTGTCCGGAATGCCATGAGGGGTATGATGAGTGGTGATTACATGCATTGGATGAAATATATTAGTTATGCTAATCATGTAGGGAATACTTAAACCTCCCGAGTCGACCATAGATCGAGTCTTGTTCGATAACCCCATACTTGTTTAGTACTACCACTTGCCTCTACAACAAGTAGGGTGCAGTTCGATAAGTCGTCAACCCCTTTCTAGCACACACCGCAGAGAGGCCACGGTGGAAGATACGGTTGTAGCTGGTAGGCAGGCCACCAGTGCAGGGGCATGGGTGTTTCGGTTGAGACCGAGAGGAGGCCACCCCTTAGGCGCGCGATATAAATTTGATCCCATGCTTGCGAGGTTGTATCCTCCCACTTAGAGTTTTTCTTGGCAGGCGTCGTGGGTGATTCCAGACACCGGTAAGTTAAGCTGGCGTGTGCAAGTTAGGTGTGTTTTCAACTAAAAGGCCGTAGACGGAATTAGTCCCGATGGGCTAAAGGAATCCGTTACTCGTGGGTAAATGGTACACCCTCTGCAGAGTTTAAACCTATTCGAATAGCCGTGTCCATGGTTAAGGATTACAGTCTGGGATGGGTCAAGTGTTGGTCTTAGTGTCGATCTTCGGAGGAGAAACTGTTAAACCAAACTTGGATTCCGACTTGTGACTTGTGAGGACCCTGATTATTATTTTGTTATGGACTAACCCGTTATACTATTTGAATTATCGAGTATCCCTGGGATGGTTCTACCTCCTGGATATTCACTGTGATTATTCATAAGCCCCTTATGTGGTGTCATTGAGGCCTTGATCGTAACATGCTTGTTATTTATTTACTTTATAAGCCCTTTATGTGGTGTCGCAGAGGCCTTGATATGTGGCATGCTTGTTATTTATTTATTTTATAAGCCCTTTATGTGGTGTCATTGAGGCCTTTGACTATAACATGCTTGTTATTCATTTACTTTATAAGCCCTTTATGTGGTGTCATTGAGGCCTTGATCGTGACATGCTTGTTATTTATTTTACTTTATAAGCCCTTTATGTGGTGTCGCTCGGGCCTTGATCGAGGCATGCTTATTATTTACCATCAATTCGAGGCGTCGCTTGGACATCCGAATGGTGCATTTTATTCCTATTCTGTCATTACATATTCATTGTTACATATTAATAACCTGCTTGCATGCATCAAGGATTTTATTTTTATGACTGACGTTGTGATCATAGAATATTTTCAGAGCATTATTATTGGTTCTTATGTTATACCTGTGTTCATAATGTTTGCGAGTACATTCAAAGTACTCACTGGCTTGTCCCTGGCTATTGTCTTGGCCAGATTTCTTGCATGGAGAGGAGCGTTGTGATGACAGCCCTGGAACCTACGCAATGGTGATAGCAGCCTCACGAAGATAGGAGTTATCCTGGTCAGCTATTCCTGTGGGAAATGGAGTCCCATAGACGCTGATAATCCACAAACCGTTCCCGCCATCAACCACTAGAAACCAATTGTTGTACTCACAGGCCAGAATGGTCTTGTACCACATATTTTTTATTTTGCTTGGAATTTCTGTATCAAGTTGGTGCATCATCAGCTAACAGTAATCCTGGGGCTGGTGAGCACAACGGCCACTTTCTGGAATTTAATACCCGGAAAACCGGTCGTGACATTATTTGGGGTAGTTCCGCTTACAGTGACCATTCCCTTTGCAGTAGAAGCACTTAGTTTCAGGCCTAGGTCTAGCTTTGGGATTCTTCACGGGAGTGGCAACTTGCTTGTCATTCTTCTTGAAGTTCCCTTTCTTTTCCTTTGCCCTTTTTCTTGAAACTAGTGGCCTTGTTAACCATCAACACTTGATGATCTTTCTTGATTTCTACCTTCGCCTATTTTAGCATCGCGAAGAGCTCGGGAATCGATTTTGTCATCCCTTGCATATTATAGTTCATCACAAAGTTCCAGTAACTTGGTGATAGTGACTAGAGAACTCTGTCAATCACTATCTTATCTCGAAGATTAACTCCCACTTGATTCAAGCGATTGTAGTACTCAGACATTCTGAGCACATGCTCACTTGTTGAGCTATTCTCCTCCATCTTGTAGGCAAAGTACTTGTCAGAGGTCTCATACCTCTCGACTCGGGCATGAGTATGAAATACCAATTTCAGCTCTTGGAACATCTTATATGCTCCATGGCTTTCAAAACGTTTTTGAAGTCCCGGTTCTAAGCCGTAAAGCATGGCGCACTAAACTATCAAGTAGTCATTATAACGAGCTTGCCAAACGTTCATAACGTCTGCATCTGCTCCTACAATAGGTACGTCACCTAGCGGTGCATCAAGGACATAATTCTTCTGTGCAGCAATGAGGATAATCCTCAGATCATGGACCCAAGTCCGCATCATTGCTATTATCATCTTTCAACTTATTTTTCTCTAGGAACATATCAAAAATAAACGGGAGCTACATCGCAAGCTATTGATCTACAACGTGGATATGCAAATACTATCAGGACTAAGTTCATGATAAATTAAAGTTCAATTAATCATATTACTTAAGAAGTCCCACTTACATAGACATCCCTCAAGTCATCTAAATGATACGTGATCCAAATCAACTAAACCATATCCGATCATCACGTGAGATGGAGTAGTCATCAATGGTGAACATCTCTATGTTGATCATATCTACTATATGATTCAAGTTCGACCTTTCGGTCTCCAGTGTTCCGAGGCCATGTCTGTACATGCTAGGCTTGTCAAGTTTAACCTGAGTATTCCGCATGTGCAAAACTGTCTTGCACCCGTTGTATGTGAACATAGAGCCTATCACACGTGATCATCACATGGTGTCTCAGCATGAAGGACTTGCGCAATGGTGCATACTCAGGGAGAACACTTATACCTTGAAATTTAGTTAAGGGATCATCTTATAATGCTACCACCGTACTAAGCAAAATAAGATGCATAAAAGACAAACATCACATGCAATCAAAATATGTGACATGATATGGCCATCATCATCTTGTGCTTTTGATCTCCATCTCCAAAGCACCGTCATGATTTCCATCGTCACGTGGTCGTCTCGCCAACTATTGCTTCTACAACTATCGCTAACGCCTAGTGATAAAGTAAAGCAATTACATGGCGTGTGCATCTCATACAATAAAGCGACAACCATAAGGCTCCTGCCTGTTGCCGATAACTTTTACAAAACATGATCATCTCATACAACAATGTATATCACATCATGTCTTGACCATATCACGTCACAACATGCCATGCAAAAACATGTTAGACGTCCTCTACTTTGTTGTTGCAAGTTTTACGTGGCTGCTTCGGGCTTCTAGTAAGAACCGTTCTTACCTACGCATCAAAATCACAACGATGTTTCGTCAAGTTTGCTGTTTTAAACTTCAACAAGGACCGGCCGTAGTCTAGTTCGATTCAACTAAAGTTGGAGAAACAGACACCTGCCAGCCACCTTTATGCAAAACTAGTTGCATGTCTGTTGGTGGAACCGTTCTCATTAACATGGTCGTGTAAGGTTAATCCGGGCCGCTTCATCCAACAATACCACCGAATGAAAATAAGATGTTGGTGGTAAGCAATATGACTATCATCACCCACAACTCTTTGTGTTCTACTCGTGCATATGATCTACGCATAGACCTGGCTCTAACGCCACTGTTGGGGAACGTAGCATGCAATTTCAAAAAAATTCATACGATCACGCAAGATCTATCTAGGAGATGCATAGCAACGAGAGGGGGAGAATGTGTCCATGTACCCTCGCAGACCAAAACCGGAAGCGTTAGTTTAACGCGGTTGATGTACTCAAACGTCTTTGCGATCCAACCGTTCAAGTACTGAATGTACGGTACCTCCGAGTTCAGCACACGTTCAGCTCGATGACGTCCCTCGAACTCTTGATCCAGCAAAGTGTCGAGGGAGATTTTCGTCGGCACGACGGCGTGGTGACGGTGATGGTGAAGTGGTCCACGCAGGGCTTCGCCTAAGCACTACAACAATATGACCAGAGGAGTAAACGGTGGAGGGGGGCACCGCACACGGCTAAGAAACAATTAATTTGCTTTGGGGTGCCCCCTTGCCCTGTATATAAAGGAGGAGAGGGAGGAGGCCGGCCCTTGGGGGGCGCCAAGTGGGGGGGTGGGGGGAAACTGACTTGGACTCCTGGTCCTAGTCTACCCCCCTTTCCTTCTTTCGGAGGGGGAAAGGGGGAAGGAGAGGGAGAGGGGGAAGGAAAGGGGGGCCGTGCCCCCTCCCCTTGTCCAATTCGGACTGCCCATGGGGGGGGGGGGCGCCACCCCTTGTGGGCTGCCCTCTCTCTCCCCTATGGCCCATGTTGGCCCATTACTTTCCCCGGGGGGTTCAGGTAACCCTCTAGTACTCCGATAAGTACCCGGAACATTTCGAAACCATTCAGGTGTCCGAATACTATCGTCCAATATATCAATATTTACCTCTCGACCATTTCGAGACTCCTTGTCATGTCTGTGATCTCATCCGGGACTCCGAACAAACTTAGGTCACCAAAACACATAACTCATAATACAAATCGTCATCGAACGTTAAGCGTGCGGACCCTACGGGTTCGAGAACTATGTAGACATGGCCGAGACACCTCTCCAGTCAATAACCGATAGCGGAACCTGGAAGCTCATATTGGTTCTCACATATTCTATGAAGATCTTTATCGGTCGAACCGTTATGACAACATACGTTATTCCCTTTGTCATCGGTATGTTACTTGCCTGATATTCGATCGTCGGTATCCTCATACATAGTTCAATCTCGTTACCGGCAAGTCTCTTTACTCGTTCTGTAATGCATCATCCCATAACTAACTCATTAGTAACATTGCTTGCAAGGCTTATTATGATGTGCATTACCGAGAGGGCCTCGAAATACCTCTCCGATACTCTGAGTGACAACTCCTGATCTCGATCTATGCCAACCCAACAAAACACCTTCGGAGATACCTGTAGAGCATCTTTATAATCACCCATTTACTTTGTGAAGTTTGATAGCACATAAGGTATTCCTCCGGTATCCGGGAGTTGAATAATCTCATAGTCAAAGGAACATGTATAAGTCATGAAGAAAGCAATAGCAATAAAGCTTAACGATCATTATGCTAAGCTAACGGATGGTTCTTGTCCATCACATCATTCTCCTAATGATGTGATCCTAATGCGGAGCTCGTTGATCTGAAATCAAATTCTAAGGTTGGATATGTGCCCTCAAAGTTGCGTCGCAGATGTTAGATAATGATTACGCTACACAGAGGCAGATAATTCCCATATGTACATGTCTAGTAACAGTATTAGCCGAGGGGGCTGATGCAGATGCACAAGAGGATTGTCATGGTGCTGCAAGGGTTGCTTGTCTTGATTGGAATTTATTAGAATTAGACAACCCTACTGATGTGGTCATTGCACCAATGGTTGACACTTTAGCATTCCAATAGATGATAGAGGTAAGGAGGAGAGGGATGAATCTAGTTTGTCTGCTGATGTTAATAGAGATTCATCTGAAGATGTGGATGGACAGTTGATGGAAGATGCTGCAGATGATGTAGATGATGTGCATGATGATGTAGATGATGCACATGATGATGAGCAGAGAAAAGCAGCAGCAAACAGCCGCAGCAAAGCAGCCGCAGCAGCTGGGCGCAACAACAAGTAGCAGTAGTCGAGCGGTAGCAGGCAGCAAAAGCACCAGTAGCAGCTCAGACACGGGAGCGAAGCTCCGGCCGAGCTCGATACACGAAGAGCAACGGCGTAAAAGGGCACAAATCGAAGGGGAAAACGAGGGGAATCGGCACGGCTCACCGAGAGGAGGGTCAGGGATGTGCTTGAGCGGGTCGAGGATGTCCGGTGGCGCGGATCCACAGTGGTGGCATGCAGTGGCGGTCGTGGGAGAAGAAGATCGACGATGGCGAGCGCACGATGGCTCCTTGCACGAACCAGTGGGCCTAGTCGAAGAAGACGTCCATGGCGCAGCTCCTGAACATCTTTTCATGCGCCAGGGAGGTCAGTGGCCGCGACGACGGTGCTGGCCATGGCGGTTGCAGCGCGATGGGGTACTGTGAGGGAGAGAGTGAGGCGAGCGGAGAGAGGTGAGGATGCTAGGGTTGTCCACCGCGTCGGGAGGGTCTTATACATCTCAGGCATCCGCAGGATGGTCGACACGGCGACATCCGCGGCGTGGACGGGCGCACGAGGCAAGCGCGCCCCTGATGAACAGGGGTTGAAAGAGGTGCGTTGGTGGATTGGGTTGTGTACTGTTCCAATAGGCCTAAGTGCAGAGTGGCTCGATTATTCTTTTTCCTTTTTTCTGTTTTCTTATTTCACCACAGTTTGCATGTAAAGTAACTACCAAAAGATTTTTGTTGTAGATGAAACTTGACACATAAATACTCCACAATATTT
Source organism: Aegilops longissima (assembly GCA_021605205.1). Lineage (NCBI taxonomy): Eukaryota > Viridiplantae > Streptophyta > Magnoliopsida > Poales > Poaceae > Aegilops > Aegilops longissima. The sequence goes on along the minus strand of CM038678.1, from coordinate 682,588,808 downwards.
TGGAACGGCACATAAAGTTTGAGGCCATTTTGAAAAGTCTAAAATCTTGTTTGAATTTAAATGGTCCATTGACATGCTATTGGTCCACTTTATGATTTACTAGGGATTATTTGGTTAGTCAAATGATGTTGGTTTCAACATGACAAATGATCAGGGGAATTTATAGAATAATTCAAACATTTTAGTTTTACTGTTTGAAGAAATAACAATTTGACTTGCTATTTGAATTTGAATTTGAGTTTGGTTTTATCAAGGGGCAATTAAGTTTAGAAAAATAAGATGACATGGCATTATTAGTGTGAGATTACTGTAGCTTAATTATGGGGGTGTTACAAGCGATCCATGATAGGCTGAATCTGCGACCTGATTGGTTGGACTTTGTTTTTCAAATGCATGGATTTGGTTGAGCGCGCTCGTCGGACCATTTGGTCTTCATTCTTTGGTCCGTCGTAGAATGGGCACCGGCTCAGCCTGCCATGCATGCGTGCGCAGCTACCCGACACAGCATGCACACAGCCACGCATGCCAGCTGCAAACCACGAGCACGCTCCTCCGAGTTGCAATACCCACTTGGTGTAGAGCCACTCAGGGTCGTCGCATCAGGGCTACTAGTGCAACCTTGATTTACCGATCGACACGCCTCGATTCAGTGTGAAAAATTCCTAGGCCTCCATTGGGCTATTATTGCCATTATCAAGGAAGGGCAGTGCCATGATGAACATAGTGAAATGGCGCACCACGGCTATTTAAAACCCTCGTCTGCCTCTTCATCTCCACTCAATCTCACATCCATCTACGCCCCTTCTTCTTCTTCTTCACCAAAAGCCAAAGCAAAAGCTGGATCCCGCCCAAGACAAGATGAAGTTCAACGGCCCAACTCGTCGTGTGTCGGCCACCGTGCCGGAGAGGTAGGGCATGTTTGGTTGCAGCCCTGGGTAAAATTTGCCTGGCCTGGAACTTGCCTGGGATATGCCTGGGATCTGTTTGGTTTGTATCCTCAATGATTTGACCCTAGCCTGGCCTGGGGAATCTCAGAATGTCATTACCCTGGTTCAAAATCTGAGAGGGTCATTAGCCTGGCCCAGGCGACCGGAATTGGACGCATGGACTGTTGCCTAGCATGCAAATGGCTGATTCCATCCAAATAGAAAGAGGTAAACATGATGTGACATATTTTAATACACTGACCAGGCATGGTACAAAAACACTAGCCTGCCCAGGCAAAAAGTAGCACTTTCCCAGGCAGGGTCCAGGCACTCAATTTTCTCAGGCATGTTGTGGAGGATACGAACCAAACACACTCGTACGTCGCCAGTGTTTTCATGGAGAACGCCATCCAGGTGTGGGCGATCTCAAAGGTGGAGGGGTCAAAGGGAGTTGGCAAACTTATTCGTTAGGGCCGGCTACCGCTGATGGTGTCCTGGACTAGGGGGTACTAGCCACGTCATCTCCCAATCTGTTAGATTGGGCCGAGGACCTCCATGGCCGTATACTCATGGGCCAGTCCGGACGGCTGCCGCATACAAGGAAGATTACATAAGACTTGGCGATCAAGACGAGGACTCCTCCCCACCGGTGTATTCGGCTAGGACTCTTGTTATCCTAGGCCTCTGGTGCATTATATAAACCGAGGCCAGGCTAGTCGATAGAGATATACAACAATCATACCATAGGCTAGCTTCTAGGGTTAGCATCTACGATCTCGTGGTAGATCAACTCTTGTAATACTCATATCATCAAGATCAATCAAGCAGAAAGTAGGGTATTACCTCCATAGAGAGGGCCGAACACAGGTAAACATCGTGTCCCTGTCTCCTGTTACCATCCGCCTTAGGCGCAGTTCGGGACCCCCTACCGAGATCCGCGGTTTTGACACCGACATTGGTGCTTTCATTGAGAGTTCCGCTGTGTGTTCAGCAAAAGGTCGATGGCTCGCCTGCAGATCAATTGCGACTTCGGCATCTTCGTCACCAGCTCGACTGGTCAGCTTGGTTCGACCAAAGACTGCGCCCTACCTCCGATCGTCATGTTCGGATGAGGGCCTTCATCAACATCAGCTCCGATCTCTATCAAGATCATGGAGGAATCATCCAGGGAGCCCGGGGGCTCAACGTCAACATTGCCCTCGGGCGACCGTGCTGTTTTTCTGGACAGCGAACTTGTGTCCGCCGCCACCGCCTCCTCAAGTGTCGTTTTAATGATTGCTTCAGTGGAATTGTGCGGAATTGAGTCTAAAACGACCCTGGAGAATTTCGTCAAGATCCGATGGAGGAATCTCTGGCAATCTCCGATATACCGGAGCCGCATTGAATCTGGACGAGAATCCGGATGAGTTTAGGGCGTGGTGTCCAGCTTCTGGCTCGGACGCCTTTTGGAAGATCCAACCGTTGATCCGCTGCGGAATTCCTATATCTACCACCCCTCAAAATTTCAGCTCGATCCGACCGTCCAAACTCCGGGAACCTTCTGATTAGTGCATCATTTTCGGATCTGTTTTCTGCGCGAAAACGAATCTGACCCGAGTTCGTCTTTTTTATGAACGGGATTTCAGACATCCTTTTTGAAGGAAGTTTTGTATGGGTATTCTGTTTTGTTTCTAAACACATCCCAGTAACTTTAAAATCTTTTGAACATGATCTTCAACATCATGCTGGTGTCAAACCAGTCCGGCAATATTGCTCCACGACCGCCGACCTGCACTAAACACGTCATCACTTTGTTGAGCCGAGCTCAACGTCTTCGGATCATTACCTCGGCAAGCCGAACAAGAGTTCGGCATCGGAAAGGATAAAGCATCACTAACATCGCCGCCCCATGAATTACACGGAGCAGGCACACCGGCATCACCGCATGGTCACTTCATCAAGTCGTCATTGACCGCGTCACGACCTGCATCGGCAGGGCAGCACTGTTGCTCCTTCGAGCGGTGTCCATCACGCCGACCTACTTCGACTCATCGGCTGACATCGAGGCTTCGACATCTCGGCTGGACCGAGGGCTTCGCCATCTCTTCATCAACCTATACTCCAGAGACTTCGGCATCACTAGCCGACCAGCTCCGTCACGTTAGCTGGACCGAGGGCTTTGCCTAGGCGAGCCAACCTTTGCCAGCATTGCCATGCCGTCGCTTTGTCACCCGTCAATGGGTGCGCAGATCGAGTCCCAATTTTGGGAACCACCTTTCTTCGGATCGCTACAACAAATAGACCAGGTGTTATTAATCCTAGTATTTTTTGCCTGTTTGGGTTTATTTTTCCAAGGAATTATTACTCCGGCTTGTCCATCATCTGTACACAGGTTTATCAAGTGGTGGACGCATTAACAATGGTCGCATGGTGGTTCGGTCAGTTTCCGTACATAGTCTGGCAAACGCCGCATCCGGAACTCGGACCGACCTAAGAATTTAGGCTTTGCCACGCCTTCACCGCATCGCGCCGTCGCCCTGCATCGACATTAACTTCGGCGCCAGGCCATATTTCTTTTATTACTCACTTTGCATAAATTATTTATTATGCAACATTTTTTTATCATTGCTATTATCCCCGGTCTGCACTATTTTTTGTGCACAGGAAAATGATCCAGTCGGACTATATCCTTTGGCGTCACCTCGGCTGGACGGGGTGCTTCGTCAACACTTCATTACCCCATGCCAGGGACTTCGGCATCACTCTGCCGGCCTGCATTGACCGTGCTATGTCACCACTTCGGAGTGCCGAGCTCTTTGCTCCGCCACCTCGGGACCGGCATCAAGCTCGAACCGCGTCATCAATACCGAACACATTAACCAGCTAAGTTGCCTTCATGCTCAAAGTTTTAAATTTTTAATTTATGTTCGGTTTGACCAAGCATTATAATTTTTTTTGGAAAAAAGTTGCTTGTAAAAAATTTCCTTGTCCAAACTTTATTTGTGACGCACAAATTCAAATACCCCGTTTACTTGGGGGCTCCCTTGCTGGAGCTTTTTCCTCTTGCATATGATTATACTTGTACGGCTTCGTTCCTTGTTCATGTATTACGCCATAATATTCACCATATTGACTCAAGCAATTTGCAAGCTGGGTTGCCTTGCTCCTGTGTTTACCCCTACGTTTCCGATTATTCGGCTAGGGAGTAAAGGGAGCACCTCTGCGATTGTCACGATCGGGTCACCCGAGCGGACCTCGGTGGGTGAAGCGGCTAAGCGCTCTTACTATTTTCAATAATGGTCGGCACACAACGGAACTCATGAGTACAAAAAATCTATTGCACAAGTCTCATATTAACAATGAGCACCGAAGAAAGGTATCGGTGGGGGTACTATTTTCTTCGAAGATGCTTCTTACACTTTATCAGTAATATAGCATAAGTTCCCTGAGCGCGCTTTGTCTGTTATAGCCTTATGACTTGATTGCCTGGTTATCGGAAACACCGTCGATATTCTCGACAGGTGGAGTACATAACACTTTTCGGTGTTTGACCGAAGAGGGAGAAGCCGACGGTCGGTTAAGACGCGTTTAAAGTTCGGGTGAACATAGATATGATATAAGTACTTCGATCCATACAATCATTCTTTTACCCAAGTCACTCGGGGGCTCTTAAATTTATGTGAGATGTTTTATAGTAAGTGTTCTTCTTATTAGTCGTTGCAAAGTCTTTTTCTATCACTCTTTTCTCGATGCAAGTGTGTGGTCAATAGCCGGATAGCCTTGCTTCTCTCTAGATCCTCTCGGGTGCAGTTTGCTAAACTAGCCTCGGAGAAGCACTCCACTTTCGGGATAAGGAGGTTGATGCCATAGGCTAACCCGCTTGAAGTCTTGAGATAGGATGTGTCATGTTAAAGCACGGCAGAAGCACCTTTTTTAAAAAAAAGTCCAATTTTCGGATTGGCACCGAACACTTGATCTAGTTCGGACATTAAACTTTTGAATAAGTTTTTTGGCTTTTCAAGCCTATGGCACTTTTAAACTATTTGTGCGTTTCCAGCATTAGTCTCGCAGTGCAACGCCGGACACCTTTAGGAATTCGGCAAAAACATTCTCGTATATTGCTATATATGCATCGGTTTCGAATTGTGTCTTCGGTCAATAGTTGGGTTGCCCGGCTCCTGTGCTTGCCTCCTACGTTCCGCTTTGTTTGGCTAGGCGTGCAAAGAGAGAATCACTGTGATTGTGCTTCCAGCTCACATGGTTAAGCACCTCAGTGGAGAAACCCGAAAACTGACTGTCACGATAGGCGTAATCTGGTCTGTGATCCAATGACTATGTTGAATGACGGGTCATTCATATCATTGGCTGAAGTGTTTACGACTTGACCTCGGATGTCACCGAACACTAACCGGGGGCTCATAGCTAGCTTCCCCAGTTTAAAGCTCCTATGACTAAGGGAAAGTTATAAAGCCCGCATATCTGATTGCCTCGTTTCCGCTAACACAACCGCCTTCAGGCACCGAGACGTCGGCTAAGGGTTGTTTTGTTAGTGCGGAAACACCCTATCTAGTATCTACCAAGGGGTAGAAGCCGACGATGGGCCACTTTCAACTGATAAACCGTCGCAATGAAGTCAAAATAATGATGTAAAGTACTTGGACACATAGAATCATTACACATAATCTGTGGTTTTACTCTGGATATCGATCCTTAATTCGGCCACCCGTGCCCACATTAAGGCTCGGGGGCTACTGGGCTTTGCGCTCATTATTTACAAATATTAAAGGGGCACATCGATCCCCTGATCTGGTGTTGCCACCCGACCAGTGTCTCGAGGGCTACTGCATTGCTTATTCAATGCAGAGAATTCAAAGTGCTCAGTGTTCGGCTTGACCGAACTATGCGCATATATGTCTTCGGACAATAATAGGTACCATATGGACCTATCCGGCATCAAGCTAGTATATTGCGGCGACTTCTCACGACCCTCTCTCAGGGGCCCGTTCGTCGATCACTATTATCTCTAATATATTACATTGTGTTTTTATTCCTATGTATATTGCCGAGCTAGGAGTTGATCCTCAGGCCGATTTAGCGCATCGACCTGAGTCTCAGGGGCTACTGGGAACAGCGATTTTATGCTTTCCTTCAGGTGCATCTCGGGTTTTAGACTGATACACACCTTGAGGGATACTGGCTATATATCTCGGCAGAGGATAAATTGCACCATTTAAAAATATTCACAAAAAAATCAGCCCGCGGTCGGGGTGGTGCACCACCTCGGAGGCAGTCCGGCATAAAGCTCGGGCGCCAGCGGCTAGCTCCATAAAGGGCATTTCCGGCATTAAGCTTAGCTAAACTTTTTCAACTTTTTGAACCAAGGTGATCTATGACACCTCGGATATAATCCGACGTTGGAGCTCGGGTATAGTCCGGCATTGGAGCTTGGACACAGTCCGGTGTTGGAGCTTGGAAGCAGTCCGACATTGGTGCTCGGCTGCAAAGGATACATCGAATGCAGTCCGGCGTTGGAGCTCGGACGCAAGAGGACACTGCCTCCCGGGAACAACTTCAAACCCGAGGTGAGGCATAAAAATAACAAGGCATTGATAAAGGCCAGAAACTTAAAGGGGCTCCTCGGATGCCCGACGTGTAAACTCTTCGGATGCACTTCAGCGATCTCAAGATCGAAGATGAGAAGATTTGTTGAACTAGTTTTCAAGATGACGACCAAAGATGAAGAACAGTTTGGAAGAATCGAGGAGCGTTCCTAACTTGAAGACTGGTTCAGGGGGCTACTGACGGTGTCCTGGACTAGGGGGTACTCGCCACGTCATCTCCCGATTTGTTAGATTGGGCCGAGGACCCCCATGGCCGTATACTCATGGGCTAATCCGGACGGCTGCCGCATACAAGGAAGATTCCACAAGACTTGGAGATCAAGACGAGGACTCCTCCCCACCGGCGTATTCGGCTAGGACTCTTGTTATCCTAGGCCTCTGGTGCATTATATAAACCGAGGCCAGGCTAGTCGATAGAGATATACAACAATCATACCATAGGCTAACTTCTAGGGTTTAGCCTCTACGATCTCGTGGTAGATCAACTCTTGTAATACTCATATCATCAAGATCAATTAAGCAGGAAGTAGGGTATTACCTCCATAGAGAGGGCCCGAACCTGGGTAAACATCGTGTCCCCTGTCTCCTGTTACCATCCGCCTTAGACGCACAGTTCGGGACCCCCTACCCGAGATCCGCCGGTTTTGACACCGACAACCGCCACCTCCCACGAGCTCTCCAGTGATGTTCTGTGTCAAAGAGGTTCGTGGCAACAGATCCCTTGTGATTGGGCTCCTTGCTCACTTCACCAACCCCTTCGATGCCTTCTTCCTCCTTAGCCAAGTCTTTTGATGTGGGTGCGAGTTCATCGGCTTCACCACCTATAACATCTTCTCTAACTTCGAGAACATCTTCCCCACCGCCAACGGCATGAACGCACTCCCCCTACAATCATTGAGGATGAGGAGTGAACGGGCGCCCCGAGTGAACTTGGTGATGTAGGGCCCGGTCGTGTTCGGTGTTGTGCGTGTTGGGGAACGTAGCAATAATTCAAAATTTTCCTACGTGTCACCAAGATCAATCTTGGAGATGCTAGCAACGAGAGAGAGGGAGTGCATCTTCATACCCTTGAAGATCGCTAAGTGGAAGCGTTACAAGAACGCGGATGATGGAGTCGTACTCGCGGCGATTCAAATCGCAAAAGATCCGATCTAGCGCCGAACGGGCGGTGCCTCCGCGTTCAACACACGTACAGACCGGGGACGTCTCCTCCTTCTTGATCCAGCAAGGGGAGAGGAGAAGTTGAGGGAGAACTCCGGCAGCACGACGGCGTGGTGGTGGAGATTGTGGTATTCCTGCAGGGCTTCGCCAAGCTCTACGGAGGAGAAGGAAGAGTTGGAGGAGGGAGGGGCTGCGCCAGGGAAGGGGTGTCTAGCAGCCCTCCCACCCCCACTATTTATAGGAGAAGGGGAGAGGGGGCGGCGGCCAAGGGGAAACCCTAGATGGGTTTTGGGCGCCCCCACCCCTAAGAGACTTGCCCCCCAAGCCAGGAGGGGCGGCTGCCCTAGGGGAGGCGCCCCCACCTCTCCTGGTTACGTGAGAGGGGTTGGGAGGGGCGCACCGCCCCTTAGTGGGCTGGTTTGCCTCTTCCCCTTGGCCCATAAGGCCCCCCAACGCTTGCCGGGGCCTCCGAAACCCCTTTCGGACATGCTGGCCATAGCCTGGTACCCCCGGAACACTTCCGGACTCCAATACCCTTCGTCCAATATACCGATCTTCACCTCCGGACTATTCCGGAACTCCTCGTGACGTCCAGGATCTCATCCAGGACTCTGAACAACTTTCGGTAACCACATACTATTTCCCATAACAACTCTAGCGTCACCGAACCTTAAGTGTGTAGACCCTACGGGTTCGGGAACCATGCAGACATGTCCGAGACACCTCTCCAGCCAATAACCAATAGCAGGATATGGATACCCATATTGGCTCTCACACGTTCCACGATGATCTAATCGGATGAATCACGATGTCGGGGATTCAATCAATCTCGTATACAATTCCCTTTGTCCATCGGTATGTTACTTGCCCGACATTCGATCGTCGGTATCCCCATACCTCATTCAATCTCGTTACCGGCAAGTCTCTTTACTCATTCCGTAACGCATGATCCCGTGGCTAACTCCTTAATCACATTGAGCTCATTATGATGATGCATTACCGAGTGGGCCCAGAGATACCTCTACGTCATACGGAGTGACAAATCCCAGTCTCGATTCGTGCCAACCCAAGAGGCACTTTTGGAGATACCTGTAGTGCACCTTTATAGCCACCCAGTTATGTTGTGACGTTTGATACACCCAAAGCACTCCTACAGTATCCGGGAGTTGCACAATCTCATGGTCTAAGGAAACGATCCTTGACATTAGAAAAGCTCTAGCAAAACGAACTACACGATCTTATGCTATGCTTAGGATTGGGTCTTGTCCATCACATCATTCTCCTAATGATGTGATCCCGTTATCAATGACATCCAATGTCCATGGTCAGGAAACCATAACCATCTATTGATCAACGAGCTAGTCAACTAGAGGCTTACTAGGGACATGTTGTGGTCTATGTATTCACACATGTATTACGGTTTCCAGTTAATACAATTGTAGCATGAACAATAGACAATTATCATGAACAAGGAAATACAATAATAACCATTTTATTATTGCCTCTAGGGCATATTTCCAACAGTCTCCCACTTGCACTAGATTCAATAATCTAGTTCACATCACTATGTGATTGTAATGAATCCAACACCCATGGGGTTTGTTCATATCTCGCTTGTGAGAGAGGTTACGGGTCTGAACCTTTCAGATTCGTGTGTGCTTTACAAATCTCTATGTCATCTTGTAGATGCAGCTACCACGTGCTACTTGGAGCTATTCCAAATAACTGCTCTACTATACGAATCCGGTTTACTACTCAGAGTCATCCAAATTAGTGTCAAAGTTTGCATCGACGTAACCCTTTACGACGAACTCTTTTACCACCTCCATAATCGAGAAAATTCCTTAGTCCACTAGTTACTAAGGATAAGTTCGACCGCTGTCATGTGATCCATTCCTGGATCACTCTTGTACCCCTTGACTGACTCTTGGCAAGGCACACTTCAGGGGCGACACAACATAGCATATTGTAGAGCCTACGTCTAAAGCATAGGAGACGACCTTCGTCCTTTCTCTCTCTCTTCTGCCGTGGTCAGGTCTTGAGTCTTACTCAATACTCACACCTTGTAACACAGCCAAGAACTCCTTCTTTGCTGATCTATTTTGAACTCCTTCAAAATCTTGTCACGGTATGTATTCATTTGAAAGTACTATTAAGCGTTTTTTATCTATCCTTATAGATCTTGATGCTCAATGTTCAAGTAGCTTAATCCAGGTTTTCCATTGAAAAGCACTTTTCAAATAACCCTGTATGCTTTCCAGAAATTCTACATCATTTCTGATCAACAATATGTTAACAACATATACTCATCAAAAATTCTATAGTGCTCCCACTCATTTCTTTGGAATTACAAGTTTCTCATAAACTTTGTATAAACCCAAAATCTTTGATCATCTCATCAAAGCGTACATTCCAACTCCGAGATGCTTACTCCAGTCCTTAGAAGGATTGCTGCAGCTTTGCATACTTGTTAGCATCTTTCAAGATTGACAAAACCTTCTAGTTGTATCACATACAACCTTTCCTCAAGAAAATCATCGAGGAAACAATGTTTTGACATCCTATCTGCAAGATTTCATAAATAATGCAGTAACTACTAATATAATTCCAACGGACTCTCAGCATCGCTACGAGTGAGAAAGTCTCATCATAGTCAACTCCGTGAACTTGTCGGAAAACATCTTAACAACAAGTCGAGCTTTCTTAATGGTGACACTTACCATCATTGTCCGTCTTCCTTTTAAGATCCATCTGCACCCAACAGCCTTACGACCATCAAGTAGTTCTTCCAAAGTCTATACTTTGTTTTTATACATGGATCCTCTCTCGGATTTTATGGCCTCGAGCCATTCGTCGGAATCCGGGCCCACCATCGCTTCTCCATAGCTCGTAGGTTCATTGTTGTCTAGCAAGATGACTTCCAAGACAGGATTACGTACCACTCTGAAGTAGTACGCATCCTTGTCGACCTACGAGGTTTGGTAGTGACTTGATCCGAAGTTTCATGATCACTATCATAAGCTTCCACTTCAATTGGTGTAGGTGCCACAGGAACAGCTTCCTGTGCCCTGCTACACACTAGTTGAAGTGACGGTTCAATAACCTCATCAAGTCTCCACCATCCTCCCACTCAATTCTTTTGAGAGAAACTTTTCCTCGAGAAAGACCCGTTTCTAGAAACAATCACTTTTGCTTCCGGATCTGAAATAGGAGGTATACCTAACTGTTTTGGGTATTCTTTGAAGATGCATTTATCCGCTTTGGGTTCGAGCTTATCAGCCTGAAACTTTTTCACATATGCGTCGCAGCCCCAAACTTTTAAGAAACAACAGCTTAGGTTTCTCTAAACCATAGTTCATACGGTGTCGTCTCAACGGAATTGTGTGGTGCCCTATTGAAAGTGAATGCGGTTGTCTCTAATGCCTAACCCATAAACGATAGTGGTAATTTGATAAGAGACATCATGGTATGCACCATATCCAATAGGGTGCAGTTATGATGTTCGGATACACCATCACACTATGGTGTTCCAGGAGGTATTAGTTGTGAAACAATTTCCACAATGTCTTAATTGTGTGCCAAACTCGCAACTCAGATATTTATCTCTATGACCACATCATAGACATTTTATCCTCTTGTCATGATGATATTCAACTTCACTCTGAAATTACTTAAACCTTTCAATAATTCAGACTTGTGTTTCATCAAGTAAATATACTTAGCATCTACTCAAATCATTTATGAAGTAAGAACATAACGATATCCACTGCGTGCCTCAGCACTCATTGGACTACACACATCAAAATGTATTACTTCCAACAAGTTGCTTTCTTGTTCCATCTTACTGAAAACGAGGCCTTTTAGTCATCTTGCCCATGTGGTATGATTTGCATGTCTCAAGTGATTCAAAATCAAGTGAGTCCAAACGATCCATCTGTATGGAGTTCCTTCATGCATATCTACCAACAGACATGGTTCGCATGTCTCAATCTTTTCAAAAATGAGTGAGTACAAAGATCCATAAACATGGAGCTTCTTCATGTGTTTTATACCAATATGACTCAAATGGCAGTGCCACAAGTATGTGGTACTGAAAGTGCTAGTTATCGACTAGAGGGGGGTGAATAGGCGATTTTTAGGAAAGTCTTCAAAACACGAATGTTTCAAAGACAAACAATAGAAATAACCTAATTGATATGCAGCGGAAGATAAACTACAACAAGCAAACCATAGTCTAGTATGCAATAACGTGAAAGTACAAGACTAATAGCAGCTTGGTAGTAGGATCAAGATGGAAGATAGTGAGAAGCCAATCAACAAAAATAGTCAAGCAATGAAGTCAAACAGTATGACAAATAGGCAATGACTTCACGAAGACAAACTCTAAGTAAGGTGAGGAGAAGATAGAACCAGTCACTTGTTGAAGACACAGATTTGTTGGACCAGTTCGATTCTTTGTGACAACTGTACATCCGGGTTAGGGAGGCTGAGATTCAACTCAAAGACCACGTCTTCACATTATTCCCCTTGAGCTAAGGACACACAGTCCTCGCCCAATCACTCTGGTAAGTCTTCAAGGTAGACTTGAACCTTCACAGATCGTTCACCGGCAATCCACAATGACTCTTGGATGCTCGAGCGCGACGCCCTAACCGGCCGGAGGACTCACAGTCCTCAAGTGTAATAAGTCTTCAGGTCACACAGATAGAAAGACTTCAGTGATGCCTAACACTCTTTGGCTCTGGGTGTTTGGGCTTTGTCCTCGCAAGGATTTTTCTCTCTCAAAGGCTTCGAGGTGGGTTGCTCTCAAACAACAAAAGCCGTGCACTAACTCTGAGCAGCCACCAATTTATGGTGTAGGGGGTGGGCTATTTATAGCCACTAGGCAACCCGGCCTGATATGTCCGAAATGACCCTGGGTCACTAAGGAACTGACACGTGTTCCAACGGTCAGATTTCAAACACACACGGCAACTTTACTTGGGCTACAAGTAAAGCTCGCTCATCCAGCTCTGGATAAGTTTTGCTCTCATTGTCTTCGTCAAGACATAGGATTTGGGTTGAGCATCACTTGACCATTCGACTATGATCACTTGGACCCCACTTAACGATGCGGTGGTTCCTATGACTCAACAAAGAAGAAAAGGAAACAACAAAACGACACGATCTTGGCGCTCCATAGTCTTCACTCAATGTCTTCTCATGTCATAGTCTTCAATGTGAATATCTTCACATACCACCATTGTCGTCAATGTCTTCATACATTTTAGGGTCGTCTCCGATGGGTAAACCGAATCAATGGGGACACTACCTGCGTTATCCCGCAATTCTCACAAACGATTAGTCCCTCAACCACATTTGTCGTCAATACTCTAAAACCAACTAGGGGTGGCACTAGATGCACTTACAATCTCCCCTTTTGGTGATTGATGACAAACTGGTTGAAGTTTTCAACGGGATAAAATATGTGAAATCAGAAGGATAGGGAATTGTCTTCATAAGTGGCAAAGGCTCCCCAAGATTTGCATATAAGTAGTTTGCTTTTGAAATGCAAATGCACATGGCAGGTTGTACTTGTGGAGATCCTCTTCAACTTATGAAGATAATTCATCATGCATGAAATGATATAACTAAGAGAATGACATGCATAATGAAAAATGGACGTCTGCGAGAATGATCTAAGTCGGAAGTTATAAATCGCACATGCGGAATTTATCATCACACGAGTAAAGCAAATAAGTAGCAGACGACCATCGAGTTTAAGTGTTACAACTCAAAGAACCAAATGTATCAAAAGCAAGAGTTGTAAACACTAGGCAAAATATTATGCAACCGCCCTTATGAACCCGCTTGAAAACTATCAAACTCATATGCTTCTCCCCCTTTTGTCAGTAAGGACCAAAAAGGTTTGAAGACATAGAGCATCTACTCGTCCTCTTCAGAAGTTGATGATGCAGCAGGGTTGTCGTTGTTGGTTGGCGGTGCAGACGAGCTTGGTGCAGTGTCGATTCGTGCAGAAGTAGGGGCGGTGAAGTAGCATCATCTTCATCATTGATCACTCTGGCATTGACAGTTGTCGCGGAGGAAGAATAGTCAGAGTCTTCAAGTGATGGAGTTCATCGTAGGACTGCATTCCGTGGAGGAGTGGAGTCAAACTTGAAGCGTTCTGTGAAGCCATCGTCTTGAAGATCTGCTTCAGCACTGAGCAGGGTCAAACTCTTCCATGATCGCCGACAGGTCTCGTGAGTGACAAAATTATTCTTGGTGGCAAGGTTTCGAATGCGATTGACATCCACCAAGAGGCTTTGCATTTGTCACTTGAGCCAGGAGTGATGCTTATCTTGTTTCTGATGCACTGCGACAAGAAGTTCTCGATCATTGAGGACTCAAGAGCGCTTCCGAGGCCTTTGGCCAATTGTGCTCTCAGTGGCTTCAGTCCGCGCACGGTGAGGCAGACGTGTGTTCCCAGCCAGAGGATAGACACGAGATACTGCTGGGACGCCTTCCATGGGTTGAGAGAAGCTATGGCGATCTGCATTCTGAAGACAAAGTGGCGTTTTGGCAGGCTCAGGGTAAATGGCTTCAACTGACATATCAACCTCTGATAGAAAGATCAGATGATTGTGAGCAGAGGGCTGATAGTTGATAGCAGAGTGCATCTTGATGAGGCGCATGACCCATGGAGCATAAAATTTCAGACCAAACAGATCAGATCCAGACGCAGCCAATTGTCGGATGAAGAATTCTTGTGTATTGAAGCTGATGCCATGGAGGATGGAAAAGACCAATGTCTTCATTGCTCCTTCAAGTTTTGCAGATGATAAATGCCCTTTGATAGGCCATAGAGTTCGCCTGATGATGTGATATATTGTACGAGGCAGATACTCACGGTCATCAACAAAGAAGTCCTGAGGGTATTCAGCGTCATGTGGCAGTGGCTTCATCATGCTCAACATCTGACTCATGACGGGTTCTGGCTTATGAAATATGCTCTCCAGTACATCGCAGTGGAGTTGACAACCAGGTTCAAACAGCTCTCCGGGAGTGGGTAGGCCTATGAGCTCAATGATGTCAAGAGCTTTGGCTTCATGATGAACATTTCCTGTCATCCACTCGAGAACCCATGTCTTCGTATCTCTGTTGTAGCCGCGGATGTGGAGGTAGCATAGAATTGAAGCACAAGTTCTTCATTCCGTGTTCTTTATGCATGAACGAAGTCGAGCGGACCTGCATCATGAAAGCAATCAAGTGCTTCTTCTAAGCACGGCGAGACCGGCAATGGCTTCAAATGTCGGGCGCATGAAGGAAAATCGCCCTTGATCATCTGAGCGCATGAGTAATAGCTTCGTTCTTGATAGCTCGAAGCGATCGGATGATATTCTTGGCCTTGTGTAGGGGTTCTTTGCTCACAAAGAAAGTGTTGTGGGCTTTGAAGCCATTTGCATTGAAAGAACCAGTAGAGGTGGCGATGCACGAAACCTTGGCGATCTTGGCTTCGCTTGGACACGAGGCCTATGCGCAATATGATATTCAAGCGAGGACCCGAGGCATGAGGCGGAGGGACGAGCGGCCATCTTCTGTGATTAGTGACCATAGTTGTATGCTTGCTTAATTGTGTAGGGCCTTGGTGGCGGAACTGGGCGGTGGCAACAAGCGAGGCTTCAGCTGCTCGGCGAGATGCTTCGGGAGCAGTTGCCTCATTGGCTTTAGGCACATTTCCTTCATTGGCTTCAGGAGCTGTTGGTGCAGGATCCACATTTGCTTCAGCCATGACCACGTCATTGGCTTCATTGGTGTTGGAGGTGGCAGCCTCAATGTTTTCAACCTCCACTTGAGGAGCTGGAGGGTCGGGCACTGGCACGTTGATATCAGGAATAACTTCTTCAATTATAGGGGTGTAGGGACACGTTCTTCTTCTTCTTGGGTGTCTTGGTGATGCAGCGGATTGTCTTCAGCAGCTTTGGCTTCGACTGGAGACATTCACGCTTGGAGTGGCTTCGAAAACACTTGGCGTGCAACAGGTTGGTGGTGCACTTCTCCTTCAGAACGCCGAGAGAGTACTTGAGGCCTTTGACCTTTGTGAAGCTGCGAAATCTTGGCGGCGCCTTTGGAGATGGGGTTGTGCAGGCCTCAAAGTCTTCCTCTTCTTCTTGCTGTTGTTGTTGGGGAGTGACTTGTTGTTGGGGAGTACCAGGAGTCTTCTTGTTGCGGGCGATCAGCCCATGAAGCATCTGAGCAATTGGCGTCGAGGGGCGACCAATCTTGATGAGTTCGATGTTCGTATGAGCAGTGATGATACCACATTGTACTCGATTTGAGGAAGAACTTCATCATCTTCAACATTGTCATGGTGAGCAATGTCTTCAGCGATGATGGGATCAACTGCTGGAATATCTTCAACTTGAGGAGCCTCTGTGGAAGCAGGCTCATGAACAGTCATCTGAAGTTCTTGGGTTGCGAGACGGGCGAACCAATCAAATGGGTTCAACAACCAAGGGCTCTGTTGGAGCAGCCCGATTCTTCTTGGTCTTAAGCTTCTTCTTGGAGGAGCAGCATCGAGGCTTCGAAGTTTCCTTTTTCGGCTTCAGCCTCGGCAGCCCTCGTCTTCTTCTATTCGAAGCGCTTGGCCGGACCTTTGGCTTGAGCAGTCATGCTGCTTGGGAAGACTATGCGGGGTTCTTCCTACCTTGAAGGTGCAGCTTGGTCAGTTGAAGACTTCTTTTTCTTTGCAGCCATTCTGGGGCCAATGCCAGGACGGCCAAGAGCCTTGCGCTTCTCAGCCTCATTGTAGGCTAGCACACACTTGTCAGCCAGACTCTTCATGCGCTCATGAGAGCCTCTGGCTTCTTCACGCTTCTTGAGAAAGGCTTCCTTGAGGTCGTGCAGCATGACCTTGAAGTTTTTGACATCTTGCACGCTGAGTGCAGCCATATTCTTCTTGAACTGAGCCTTCTCATAGTCAATCTTATGCTTCAGTTCAACAATCCACTGAGCAAGAGCTAGCTCAGAAGCAATGGCGCCATTGAAAGAGACGCTGAGGCCAATAGGAAGTTGCAGATCTTCAAAGTTGATGTTTGGGGTGTCAAACCACTCATCAATGAAGTGATGGATGATTGCCACATCAAAGAGAGGCAAATTGTTGAAGATTTCTGCTTCTTCTTTGCTCTTGATAAGTTGCTCAAGAGCATCATCTGCAAGATCTTCATCCTTTGGATGATCAATGTGCTCTTCACGCAGAATGGCAGCAGGAGTCAGTGTCAGTTTAGTATTCTTGACAATTTTATTTCTCTTCTCCGTCTTCTTGGAGATACAGGATTGATCTTGAGATGCACAATGCGGCTTCAGGAGGTGCGAGAGCGTGGCTTCACACGTGAAGCTTTTGGAGGAGCAGTGACTTTGAAGCCTTGACTTTCTTTTGCTTCGCAGCTTTGGAGCAGGAGCAGGAGCAGAGCTGGGCTTCATCGAATCAGCATCGTCATCAGAGTGATCCACTTTGGCACCTTGGACCAAGATGTAAGTGATGAGGCCATCAAGGTTTGAAAACGGACCAATGACATTGGGTTCAGCATCACGTGAGCCGTCAGCACGGGGAGCAGAGGGACCAGGGTTGAAGTCTAATCCCAATGACTTCTTGTTTTCCTTGGCATAAACCTTTGCATGCTGGAAGTTGCGCTTGAAGAGATTATCGTCATGACACCAGAGCAAAGACATTGGGTCGGCATTCTCAGGCTGAGGTCCACGGACCATACAAGGATAGAAACCTTGTGCAATAGCTTCAGCCATGTTCTTGGGTGGAAGGCCTCGAAAGAGAATATCACCCCAAGGGCTTCTGATAGCATTCTTCTCGGCATATTCCTGGGTCACGAAATTGTACTTGAACCATTGTTCAGCCCAATATCGTCGAATCCATTGGATTCGCGTCTTGCGCTGATTGTAATTCTCTTCGGGATCTGTCTTGTAAAGCTCTGCGAGGTCATCAGGCAGATCTTTTGAGGTTCCCCCACGACGCTGTCTGCCGCCCTTCCTGACTGATTTATCTGCAGCCATGAATTTCAAACTGAATGGCTTCAATACGTTCAAAGGCTTCAAAGGCTTGCGTTTGCTGGACAAACAGGAACTGGCTTCGGGAGAGTTAATTTGATGCTGTAGGAATTCTGCAAACGAATGCAGACTATGAGAACCAAGGGATGATGATGTTCGCAGCCGGCGTGAGGACGGCGTCGGAGAAGATCGCAAAAGATCCGATCTAGCACCGAACGGGCGGCGCCTCCGCGTTCAACACACGTACAGCCCGGGGACGTCTCCTCCTTCTTGATCCAGCAAGGGGAGAGGAGGAGTTAAGGGAGAACTCTGGCAGCACGACGGCGTGGTGGTGGAGCTTGTGGTATTCCTGCAGGGCTTCACCAAGCTCTATGGAGGAGAAGGAAGAGTTGGAGGAGGGAGGGGCTGCACCAGGGAAGGGGTGTCTGGCAGCCCTCCCACCCCCACTATTTATAGGAGAAGGGGAGAGGGGGCGGCTGTGACGCCTGGATAATTATGCTGATGAAACCTCGCTAATGATGCGGTCACCTCATTCTTATTGCTAACCTCGCGTTAGATCAAACGTTTCAAAATCAAATTTGAATTTTAGGCAAACATTAAAAGTTTTCGAACATAAAAACTAAAATGTTCTAGAGGTGAAAAATATTGCATAGTTAACTATGGTGGAGAATCCACATATTTATAAAATATTTAAGTGCACTAAAATGATTTAACTAGTAGTGAAAACAATTAAATAAATTCCTATTGATTTTTTAAAAAATATTAAAACTATTTTATTTTGGGCTAAGAATTGATCTGACAGTAGTTTATTTATAAATACAAATTTAGATACTAGTGGTAATTTTATAAAACTAAAAATAAAAGATTGTAGAAATAAAACAGATAAGAAAGATAAGAAAAAATGAATAGCTAAAACAAATAAAAGGTTAAAACACCCCCCCCCCCAAACTGGACCAGGCCCAACTGGCCAATGCGCCGGCCGGCCTAGCCGAACCACTCCTGCCCCCTTGGCCTACTAGGCCTCCTCCCCTCCCCGTGACCTAGCGTCTCCCCCACTCCCTCCCCCTCGTCCCACTCCTCTGCCTCCCTCTCCCCGATCCAGATCAGATCGGGGCAATCGGGGCCCGATCCCGTTGCCCCATCGCCGACCCCGACGCTACCGTTCGCCGTCTCCGCCCTCACCTTGTCGGACGCCTCCTCATCTCCTCCCCGACGGCCTCCTCCTCGCCTTGATGCCAACGCCGCGTCGCCGCCGCCCAGGGCCTCTTCGCTAGAGACACCTCGTCGGACGCCATCGCCTCCGTCCACCCCGCTGCCGGACCTTGTCGCCCCGCCGCACGCGTGTCCCCGTCTTCCACCCCGAGCCCCGCTGCCCTAGTCCCTACGGCCCACGGCGAGGAACCCGGGCGTCCTCCCCTGCTCTGACCCCGCACGGCTGCGCCCGGTCATGCCTCCGCTCACACGCAGCTTGCCCCCTCCCCGTGCTCACACCGCTGCTATGCACCCCATGCTTTGCGCCCAGCCGCCCTGCTTCCCCCCGCTCAGCTCCGCGTCCGGCCATGCCATGCCCGCGCCAGCCCTACATGCGCCGCCCTGCTGCTCCATCGCCCGCATCACCACTGCCAGACTGAGTCCCGACGTGGCGGCTGCGCGCACGGGCCATGGCCTCGTTGGCTCTGCCTCCACCGCCGCACTAGGCCACCAGCCCCGCTCGCACCCGATACTACCGCAGCCCTGCTCGCTTCGTCGCTGCCTCCACCGCGCCTGCTCGCCGCAG
Organism: Aegilops longissima; assembly: GCA_021605205.1. Taxonomy (NCBI): domain Eukaryota; kingdom Viridiplantae; phylum Streptophyta; class Magnoliopsida; order Poales; family Poaceae; genus Aegilops; species Aegilops longissima. The sequence goes on along the minus strand of CM038678.1, from coordinate 682,569,303 downwards.
CCGCTGGTGCCCCGGCGCCTCCAGCACAGGCGATTGCCCAAGCAGTGGCCGACGCCATGATGCCACCTGGCGCCAACGCCTGCTGCCAGCCCGATTGGCCCCTAGGGCCAATGACATGGGGGCCCCACGCCCCCTGAGAATCATTAAAAAAGAAGAAATTAAAAATAAATAAATAAGTAAATAAAAATGTTGATTAATTAATTAATTAACTTAATTAATCATGTTTAATTAAACTAATTAAACATTAGGTGCCTAATTAACTAATTAAACGGATTAATAGGTTAATTAGGTTATTGTACCTATGACATGCTGGACCCACACGTCAGCGAATCAGTCAACACCTCTGTTGACTGCTGACGTCGATGACGTCCGCATGCACTCTTCTCGATAATGTCAAATTAAGTTAATTAGATAAATTCTAAAAATGATTTAAAACTTTAGAAAATCATATAAAATAAATCGTAGCTCAGATGAAAATACTTTCTACATGAAAGTTGCTCAGAACGACGAGATGAATCCGGATACGCAGCCTGTTCGTCCGCCACACACCCCTAGCATATCGAACACGCAACTTTCCCCCTCCGGTACATCTGTCTGAAAACGCGAAACACCGGGGATACTTTCCCAGATGTTTCCCCACTTCGCCGGTATCACCTCTTACCGCGTTAGGGCACACCTAACACTGCTGTTTGCTTTTCCATGCATTGTTATGCATCTGTTTGCATTGTATTCATTGTTTCTTCCCCCTCTTCTCTCCGGTAGACTACGAACCGACGCCGCTGCTGGTGCCCCGACCGACTACGCTGTTGACGACCCCTCCGTCTTGCCAGAGCAACCAGGCAAGCCCCCCCTTGATCACCAGATATCGCCTATTCCTTCTCTCTACTGCTTGCATTAGAATAGTGTAGCATGTTACTACTTTCGGTTAATACTATTCTGCTGCATAGCCTGTCATTGTTGCTATAATTGTTGATACCTTTACCTGCTATCCTAATGCTTAGAATTGGATGATAGTGTTCCATCAGTGGCCCTAAACTCTTGTCTGTCTGCCATGCTATACTAATGGGCTGTGATCACTTCGGGAGGTGATCACGGGCATATGCTATATACTTTATACTGTTACATTACTTATGATACTGTTCGGAGATGGGGGCTGAAGGGGCAGGTGGCTCCATCCCGGTAGAGGTGGGCCTGGGTTCTCGACGGCCCCCGACTGTTACTTTGTGGCGGAGCAACAGGGCAGGTTGAGACCACCTAGGAGAGAGGTGGGCCTGGCCCTGGTCGGCGTTCGGGGATACTTTACACGCTTAACGAGATCTTGGTATTTGATTTGAGTCAGGCCACTGGCCTATACGCACTAACCAGCTACGCTGAGGAGCAGATTATGGGCACTCGGCGTCGTGGTATCACCGAAGCCTTCTTGGCGTCGGCCGCGAGCGCGCTTGGCCGGATTGGAACGTAAGCCTGCTCTTGTATTAAGGGGGCTAGTTCTGCTTCCGGTGGTGTTCGCAGCGTGTAGGTGTGCAATGGGCGATGGGCCCAGACCCCTGCGCCATAGGATTTAGACCGGCGTGCTGACCTCTCTGTTGTGCCTAGGTAGGGTTGTGACGTGTTGATCTTCCGAGGCCGGGCATGACCCAGGAAAGTGTGTCCGGCCAAATGGGATCGGCGTGTTGGGTTATGTGGTGCACCCTGCAGTGAAGTTTATCTATTGAATAGCCGTGATCTTGATAACAGGGCGACTTGGGTTGTACCTTGACCTTATGACAACTAGAACCGGATACTTAATAAAACACACCCTTCCAAGTGCGGATACAACTCGGTGATCGCTCTCTCACGGGCCGACGAGGAGAGGATCGTCGGGTAGGATTATGCTATGCGATGCTACTTGGTGAACTTACCATCTAATCTCTCCTACATGCTGCAAGATGGAGGTGGCGAGCGTAGTCTTGATAGGATTAGCTATCCCCTCTTATTCTGGCATTCTCAGCTTCACCCACCGATATGGCCCTTTACACATATACCCATGCATATGTAGTGTAGATCCTTGCTTACAGTACTTTGGATGAGTACTCACGGTTGCTTTTCTTCCTCTTTTCCCCTTTCCTTCTACGGTTGTCGCAACCAGATGCGAACCAGGGCGAGATGCCACCGTCGGCGATGACTCCTACTACACGGAGGTGCCTACTACTACGTGCAGTCCGACGGCGACCGTGAGTAGTTTAGAAGGATCGAGCGGGAGGCTGCGCCTCTTTCGATCTGTATCCCAGTTGTGCTAGCCATCTTATGGCAACTTGTTTAACTTATGTCTGTACTCATATATTGTTGCTTCCGCTGGATCGTCTATGATCGAGCACTTGTATTCGAGCCCTCGAGGCCCCTGGCTTGTATTATGATGCTTGTATGACTTATTTATGTTTTAGAGTTGTGTTGTGATATCTTCCCGTGAGTCCCTGATCTTGATCGTACACGTTTGCGTGCATGATTAGTGTATGATTGAATCTGGGGCATCACAAGTTGGTATCAGAGCCGACTGCATGTAGGAATCCCCCTTCCAAACTCCTTGGCCGAAGTTGAGTCTTGTCGATGAAAACTGTTTTACTAACATGGCTGTGCGGCCCATGGGCCCACGTCGCCATTGGGTGGTATTAGGATCTTTTATTCCTTGACTATACTCTGGGACTCTCATCTCTCTTCTATTCGGGTTAAATGAATTTTGATAAATCTAACATTAGGATCTCGTGATCATTTTCACCCGGAGATCCCCTTCACTCCAGATGATGGCTTGATTCATTAGAAGACCCCAAAGATACTCTCTGATGTTATCTCGAGAACTTGTGTTCATCGCGTTTGCAATTCCCCTTCCACTATCAACCCTTACAGATAACTACATGCACATGCCATTCTTACACTCATCCCCATTTGGTCTTGTTATTACAAGATACCCTGTAATACTCGTCGTTGTTCCAAGAATCCCTTGTGCCACTGCCTTGCAGTTCCTTGCCACCTGAATACCCCTACGGATAATTTCTCGCCCTTATCAAGTATCCGCTCATCCCCAGTTGTTCATGTGTTTCACAATTGTCTTTGAAATACTATTCGATCCTTCAAAATTCCTCAGTAGCTTATTGCTCTGCAATGCTTGTCTGCTTGCATTATGGATGCTTTCCATATGTCTGGAGCCAGTTAGTATCCTTAGACACCATCATTTTGATCCTATTGATTCAACATGAGTGCGAATGCACGCAATCGTTAGTTGATCCTTTTAAATTATCCTTCGGGCTCAGGCGTCATTTTGAACATGAGCTTGTTCTCGACCAATCTATCTGCCGTCAATTGTACCCTTAGGTCTATTGAATTTATCCATCCTTGGTCAGAGCATTTGCTTATGATCCTTTGATTTGGAAATCATATTTCATTTGCATTTGAGCTCTGAGTTAGTCAGTTGTTTCTATAATCCAATGTCTTTGCATCGATTCTTCCTCTGGTTGTGTACCGATACTCACATCAGATCCTTTGTGGACCCCTAGATCCTTTATTGGATTTTATCCGACGACATCCTTCATATTCAATAAACTTGTGAGCCTTTCATCGGATACATAATGCCTTTGGTAAAATTGTATCCACTGCTTATGTCAACCATGCTCTTCTCCCGAGCTTGAGTTATTCGCTCCTGAAGTTTGTGGTATATGTTTCTACGATGCCCCGATGGGTTGAACCTATGCCTTCCTTAATCTGTGTGATCCTGAAAGATTTCACATGTCATACTTATCTGGTATTGCACCAGGTAAAACTTTCAACAACTAATGTCATTTTGGAAAAGCAAGAGGTGAATGGAAGGTTATGCATTGAGGAAGTGGGAGTCGACCTTGAACCTTTGTGTTCATGCCCATGGACATGATATAGTTCCTATCCTGGAAGCTTCTTGTAATAATAACTATTCCCTTGATATAATATCATCTGATATCGGTGAATTGATCCTTTGCAATCGTGGTTCCGACCATGTTCTCCTTTAAATACCATTCCTCGTGCAAGTTTAGGCACTTGTCTTCTATAGAGCAATACCCCAGTTGAACCTCTACTTTGATCTGTCGTTGAGTATTACCCCCTGGTATCTCGAGATTATCATGGAACCGCATAACTTCTTATGTGTTCTTCTTCAAGTGCTACATTCTCATTGATTCCAATTTTTCACGGGCTCTGAGTTATTAAACACTCAAAGACACCAATAACTGACTCAAGTCTGCACCGTGATTAATCAGCTCTTGGTAACCCTCATTACTTATGAGTTTGAACTCGATCACGTCATCCCTAGCCTGCTTGGCTATATCCTTGTCGTGTCGATTTTAACTGTGCTACCTGGTCCTTCTTCTCGGAGCAAAAATTTCGATGGTGAGCTAATCTTACGTCGATCTTCCTCGTCATATCAATTGTCCTTGAACAACAAGCTTGATTTCAAGTTTGTCGTACCTATGGTTTTAATAACTTTTCTCTTCATCATTCCGTTGACTTGATGTCATCGCCGATCAGTTACATCTTCTTGAAACCTCTCGACAAATGTGTCGTGATCATCATCAACATCCTGAGGTCTTCCAGGATATCGATCGAATTCATGATGAGAAATACCATCCTTGCCCCTCGATAATGTGGGTTATCATCGACAACATCCTTGCCTTCCCCCAACACAAACTTGTTCATGTTATGGATGCAACTTGCTATCCAGTTTGTATTATGTTCTACCTTGAAGTATTGATGTTCTTTATGTCAAGGATGTTGCAATGATTGCTCCCCCTCTTGAAAATTCTTGATGCAGTGATACTTCTCACCATCACCATTATTCCTTGTTCCTCGTGTTGTTTCTAACCGGAATACCGACAAATGCACTATGATGTGTAAAATTCAAAACTTCTAGCAACCCTATTGCTTGTAAGTTAATGGTCGATAGTTTCATTCTGCTTATTTTGTTCATTTAGTCACCATTCAAACATTGACCGTGCGACCCAGCCCATATTTTGGGTGCACCTTTCAATCAATGTTCAATTGAGTATGCTTTGCTCTAGCACACCATTATATCATTTGATCTGACAAATGTTATCTCCTTGTTCACATGACTGTGGAAACCCATCTTTCTGGAAATCTGGAGGGATTGTCGCTGAGTCAATCAACCACCTCCTCACCTCTCCTTGATTTAATGATGAACTCTTGTTTCGGAACTCGCTCACATAGATCAATTGTCGAGAATCTTACAATATCATCTCGACAATTTGTGTTACACCTCTCTTCTCAGGCATCCTGAGTCTGAGGTATCCTGCCACCTATCAGAACTGAATCTCGGTCTGATATGATGGTTGGAACATATTTTCAAGAGTTATAACGATGGTCTTTATATGACCCGGTAAGGTGGTGCCATACCTAGCCCACCTGGCCGGAGGCCCTATTGTTATAGTTCCCTTTAGCAATGTTATCCATTCTCCCATGAGGAAACCGTAAGACTTATTTTATAAGTTGTTCCTGATGAATCCTTCGTGTATCCAAAGTACGACCTTTGCTTGAAGACCATGTCAATGCTATCTCGAAGCATGTCTATGGTACTCCGATTTTCAACAAGAACATTTGAAGCCCAATGCTAAATGTTTCCTGCTCAATTATCCAAACACCGATGTATGGGTAATGTCATGAAATTTCTTCTCCCCTACCTAAAAAGTTTTCTACATTATATCCTGTCATGGATATCATGCTCTGCTTGTCCTTGGGAAGGGTATACCCCTGGTATATGTGTCAAACACATTTTCCTTTCCATTGTTCTGTTTGACTTGGTGATCACATTTTCCTTCCATTGATTGGTTTAACCTTTCTTGAGGTCTATATGATCTGAGCAGTATTATTCTCCTGCTTAAGTAAACACCTCGGTGTACAATTTTGTCAGCAAGACCCTGTTACTATAGTTGATGACATTTCAGTAGCCACCGATGGATGAGAACTTTGCCTAATGGTCTGCCTCGTTCAACGAGCAGGAAAATGGTTCTCTTCGTCCCTCGCCCTTGGTATCGACCTTGTTGCCGACATAACTGATAGACTATCCTCTGACATGTCTTGCTATCATGACCATGCAAGATGTCAACGCCTTTCCTATTTTTAAGCACATGGTGGGCCCATAACCCACAGTTCCACAGGATCGAAACCTGACTCTCCTGTACCCCTTGTTCCCAAGGTTGTTCCTCGTGCATGGCCTCGTAGGTAATTCATGAGCCACCTTCCGAGAGATCATCATTTTGGTATTAGACACAATACTTATTCCCGTTGATTTGAACCCCTTTCATGCCCTGTAACAGGCATCGAACGATTGCCTGCCCGCTCGAAACTTCCCATGATACCTCCTTACATTGCTCTCAATTTTTTCTTAAGTTTCAATTCGAGAGTTACTTTCTGCCACCTTCCCCGATATTATCGACCAGATAGTCAACCTTGCAGAGGTCTGTTCTCCCGGAATACCCACCCTTATTGTTTCGTAAGTACGATGAAATTTCCGAAGAAAGGATGATGAATTCATCGTGATGACCTGATGCAGTGGAATGAAGACATCAATGTAATGGATCTATCTCTTCGAGAAGGGCAACCAAGACCTAGAAGAATCGTTGGAATTTTGTAACCTAATCTTCCCCCTTACTCCCCTCTTAAATCTCGGGACGAGATTTCTTGTAGTAGATGAGAATTGTGACGCCCGGATAATTATGCTACAGTAAACCTACGCTAATGATGCCAGGTCACCTCTGTTACTGTTGCTAACCTCGCGTTAGATCAAAATGTTTCAAAATCAAATTTGAATTTTAGGCAAACATTAAAAGTTTTCAAACATAAAAACTAAAATGTTCTAGAGGTGACAAATATTGCATAGTTAACTATGGTGGAGAATCCACATATTTATAAAATATTTAAGTGCACTAAAATGATTTAACTAGTAGTGAAAACCATTAAATAAATGCCTATTGAATTTTTTAAAATATTGAAACTATTTTATTTTGGGCTAAGAATTGATATGGCAGTAGTTTATTTATAAATACAAATTTAGATACTAGTGGTAATTTTATAAAACTAAAAATAAAAGAAACTAGAAATAAAACAGAATAGCCAAAACAAATAAAGGTTAAACAACCCCCCCCAAGCTGGACCAGGCCCAAGCGGCCACGCGCCGGTCGGTCCAGCCGAACCACTCCTGCCCCCTTGGCCTACTAGGCCTCCTCCCTCCCGTGACCTAGCGTCGCCCCCACTCCCTCCCCCTCGTCCTACTCCTCTGCCTCCCTCTCCCCGATCCAGATCGGATCGGGGCAATCGAGGCCCGATCCCATCGCCCCATCGCCGACCCCCGACGCCATCGTTCGCCGTCTCCGCCCTCACCTCGTCGGACGCCTCCTCATCTCCTCCCCGACAGCCTCCTCCTCGCCTTGATGCCAACGCCGCGTCGCCGCCGCCCAGGGCCTCGTGGCTGGAGACACCTCGCCGGACGCCATCGCCTCCGTCCACCCCGCCGCCGGACCTCGTCGCCCTGCAGCACGCACGTCCCCGTCTTCCACCCCGAGCCCCGCTGCCCTAGTCCCTACGGCCCACGGTGAGGAACCCCGGCGTCCTCCCCTGCTCTGACCCCGCACGGCTGCGCCCGGTCATGCCTCCGCTCACACGCAGCTCACCCCCTCCCTGTGCTCACACCGTTGCTGTGCACCCCATGCTGCGCGCTCCAGCCCGCCCCTGCTCCCCCCCCCCCTGCTCAGCTCCGCATCCGGCCGCGGCCATGCCCGCGCCGCAGCCTGCCACGCGCCCTCAGCCCTGTTGCTCCCTCGCCCGCATCGCCTCTGCCGCACTGGAGTCCCGACCGTGGCCGCTGGCCGCACGGGCCATGGCCTCGTCGGCTCTGCCTCCACGCCGCACTAGGCCACCAGTCCCGCTCGCACCCGCTACTGCCGCAGCCCTGCTCGCTTTGTCGCTGAAAGGATCGAGAAGAGGTGTCTAGAGGGGGGTTGAGGGAGTCCTGGACTAGAGGGTGTCCGGATAGCCGAACTATCATCACGGCCGGACTCCAAGACTATGAAGATACAAGATTGAAGACTTCGTCCCGTGTCCGAATGGGACTTTCCTTGGCGTGGAAGGCAAGCTTGGGGATACGGATATGTAGATCTCCTACCATTGTAACCGACTCTGTGTAACCCTAACCTATCCAGTGTCTATATAAACCGGAGGGTTTTAGTCCGTAGGACGAACAACAATCATACCATAGGCTAGCTTCTAGGGTTTAGCCTCTCTGATCTCGTGGTAGATCTACTCTTGTACTACCCATATCATCAATATTAATCAAGCAGGATTAGGTATTACCTCCATCGAGAGGGCCCAACACTGGGTAAAACATCGTGTCCCTTGTCTCCTGTTACCATCCGCCTAGATGCACGATTCGGGACCCCCTACCGAGATCCGCGGTTTGACACCGACATTGGTGCTTTCATTGAGAGTTCCTACGTGTCGTCACCGATAGGGCCCGATGGCTCCTTCAATCATCAGCAGCAGCGCAGTCCGGGGAGACTTTTCTCCCGGACAGATCTTCGTATTCAGCGGCTTTGCATCAAGGGTCAATTCGCTAGGCCATCCGGAGCGGATCGAAGCTTCGCCCCAGCCATCGGTCAGATTTGGAAATCGAACTATCGGCCGATGTCCACGGAGACTTGATCTTCGACGGATTTGATCCACAGCCGAGTGTGCCGCACTGTCTCGATGGGTATGATTTAGCTCTGCTGCCGAACACTGCCCTAGAGGCCGCACCAGCATCCGCTCCGACCTTTAATCCGGAGCTGGATTCGCCTATCGAGGACGGTTGGTTGGACACCGCCTCGGGGGCTGAAATCTCTACGGCGATCGAGCCGAACACCCACCCTGTCCTTGGTGAAGCTCGTGACTCCCAGGTGCCGGACTCCTAAACCTCCGCGCCCTTGCCTATCCGATTGGGCGCCGGTCATGGAGTTCACTGCCGCGGACATCTTTCAGCACTCGCCCTTTGGCGACATCCTGAATTCACTAAAGTCTCTCTCTTTATCCGGAGAGTCTGGCGGACTCTGACGAAGAAATTCAACGCCCACCCACCACCCGCCGTAGCCACTGCCAGCTTACGGCGTGCTCGATTTCGACTCGAAGACATCGACGGTATGGACGACGATGTAGGAGACAACCATGAACCAGCGCCTATAGGATGCTGACAACCACCTCATCCCATGATGTATACATGGTGGATACACCTAAAGGAAATGAAGACGAGGAACAGCGGGGCGCTACGAAGGATAAATCCCTCGGCGGTCAAACGGCAGCGTAAACACCGCACCAAGTCCGCCTCAACAAAGACCCAGCCATAGGCGGGGCGAACCAAAGGACGGCGAACATGCTATCGAGCAATCGTCCGAACAAGACAACTTGGATAAACAACCCGTCCCCGAAGATAACAGTCGAGGCGATCTCATGCGGACAAATTGTTGGAGCAGAATAACCTCCACAAAGGCTCGTCGCCATCGCGATAGCCTTTGAAAAAGTAGAAGCGGAAGCTCAAAACAACGGAAGATGCACTCGAATCAGATGGAGCAAAGTATTCAACACCGCAGACAAATCGGCGACGATCGCGAACAAAGAGCTACCCAAAGAAAAACTACTGCCCGAATTTGATGAGGAGGCCTTGAGCCCCACAATCAAAAAGTAAGAAAACCACCGGTCCGATGGGCGACCTCAGCGGCAAAAAGAGAGCGGCAAATGGCGCCGCACACAAGCCGGTACGCGATCCACATCAAAAGGATGGCCCGGTTAGGTCCATCTATGGGCTGAGAAAGCAAGCTCTTCAAAGCAATGCAAAACGCCAAATATCCGAACATCACGGCACACCCAAATACAGGGGCGCCGCACATCCCCTATGTTTCACCGATGAGGTGCTGGATCATGAATTTCCAGCGGGATTCAACCCGTAAACATAGAGGCATACGATGGAACAACAGACCCTGGAGTCTGGATTGAGGACTACATCCTCCACATACACATGGCTAGAGGAGATGATCTCCACGCCATAAAATACTTACCCTTCAAGCTCAAAGGGCCAGCTCGGCATTGGCTCAAAGGCCTCCCCGAAAATACCATTGGAAGTTGGGAAGAGCTCGAGGATGCTTTTCAGGCAAATTTTCAAGGGACTTATGTCCGTCCTCCGGATGCGAGACGATTTAAGTCATATAACTCAACAACCCGGAGAGTCAGCCAAAATTCGAACAGGTTCCTTACTAAAAGAACCAAATAGTCGATCGTCCGGACGCCAAGCCTTAGCAGCCTTCAAACACAACGTCCGAGACGAATGGCTCGCCCGACACCTCGCCAAGAAAAGCCAAGAACAATGGCCGCATTAACAAGCCTCATGACCCGCTTTTGCGCGGAGAGGATAGCTGGCTAGCAAGATGCAGCACCAGCGACCCAAGTACATCCAAGTCGAGGATGGAAATGAAACCACGGCACAACAAGGACCAGCGCGGATTAAAGGGAACGGTCCAAAGAGCGCGGCGATCAACGCTGGATTCAAAAGCTCACGGCGAACAATAAAAAACTACCCCTTAAGGACAATAGCGATGAGCTATCCAACTTAAACAAAATCTTGGACAAGATATGTCAAATCCACAGTACTCCCGGGAGGCCTGCAAACCATACCCACAGAGATTGTTGGGTCTTCAAACAGTCCGGCAGACTCAACGCCGAACACAAGGGGCTCGACACACCAAGTGAAGATGATGACGAGCACCACAAGCAGAGCCCCGGAAAACAAAAGAATTTCCCACAAGAGGTTAAAACAGTAAACTCACTTCACGTGATCAAAGGGAAAAACAGAGCGGCGCCCACTAAAATGCGCGCCGCACAAACTACCCTAGTGGAGTAACAACACTGGTTGTCAAAACCAATCACCTTCGACTGTCAGGACTATTCCGAAAGTATCCAGAACGTAGGATGGACTGCCTTGATATTGGATCCTATAATCGACGGATTCCAATTTACACAAGTCCTCATGGATGGTGGCAGTGACATAAACCTGATATATCAGGACACAATTCGCAGAATGGGGATAGACCCAACCAAAATTCGCCATAGCAACACCTCCTTTAAAGGAGTAACGCCAGGCCCATATGCCCATTGTACAGGCTCCATACTGCTAGAAGTTGTGTTCGGTTCATCCGACAACTTCCGTCGCGAAAAGTTAGTCTTCCATGTCGCCCCATTTAAAAGTAGCCATCAAGCACTATTGGGACGCGAAGCTTTCGCCCGCTTTAACGCAATACCGCATTATGCATCTCTTACACTTAAAATGCCCGGTCCACGTGGCATCATCTCATTAAAAAGGAGCATTAAGTGTTACTCGAGCACGGAAGAATGCGAGGCTGCCTTGACAGCCCCACACCAATCCGGCTCCGCTAACCAAAGCACCTGAATAGGTAATTAGAACCCCGGACACGGCTAGACGAGTCTGGCGCCTACTAGCGCATACCCCATACAAGGGCTGCATGCATGTACAACAAGAGACAATAAAGCTCAATTTTATTCACTTCTTCGAATCGTACTCTGTTTATTTAATATAAAGTACATTTTTCACACGATCTTTTTTCTTTTAAACTAAGTTCCTCTCTTTTATAGATGAACAACGTGCTACACCCGTCCAGGATACGGCACAACGGAGACACAGTCGCAGACGTGCAGTAGGGACCCGTTGCAAAGATTCTTTTCAGATTAAGACCCTGCGTAAACCTTTTTTACTGTCTCTTGTTGATATACATCCCCCGGTTTCCTACTATAACCGAGGAGGAGGCTAGCGTTTTGGCATTGGCCGCACCAGAATTTTTGCACGTACCTGGACACTAGGGGCTTAGGGCATTATTCTGCCCTTTTTATAAAGACCGAATACCTTAGGGAGTGTTCGGCGTCTCGAGTTAGGCCTTATATGCATCAACTCCGAATCATGTCTTTGGTCAAATGTTGGGTTTGCCCGGCTCCTGTGTTTTGCTGCCTTACGTTCCGTTTTATCGGCTAACGCGGCACCGGAGAACTCTGCGATTGTGCCCGGTTCGCCGGGCGAGCACCTCGATGAAAGCCGAAAACTGATCATGATATAGCGAGAGACTGGTCAACCACTCGATGACTCACCGGAATGTTTAGAATTCCTCCGCATTAACGAAGGACCATTTTTCGGTCAGCACATACGCACCTTTGATTTCGGAGAGTGCGGTGCCCCGAGGCTATATAGTAGCCCCACCCTCGAACTCCTATGGCTAAGTGAAAGTGATAAAGCATTATAGTCCGTTGCCTAGTTTGCTCGCTACCACCTCCTTAACAGGACCAAGGCGTTGGATTAAGTGTGAAAAAGTGCCTTCTTTGCAAACACCCCGCACTATGTGCGTGGGGCGAAACCAAGGACTGCCATCTTTCAGGTTATATATACATATACATCAACGGCCGCACAGGGAGTAGTTTACTACTTGAACGCACAAGTATAAAAAGCTCTTATATTATATTGAAACATTGTTTTCACAAATCATACATGTCATTTAAACATAATATCCTTCGAGCACTGCGTCTCTATTAAACGAGCGCCCTACAGGACTTCCTCAAAATAGTGCTCGGCGGGTACTCGGCTTCTGTCCGAATCTTTGGATGCAACGTCGGTGGCCTTCATCTCCGCCCAGTATGTCTTGACACGGGCCAGAGCCATCCACGCTCCCTCAATACACGCCGACCGCTTCATTGCGTCGATACGCGGTACCGCACCAAGGAACTGTTGCACCAAACCAAAATAACTCTTCGACTGGGGTCCACCTGGCCACAAATGAGTCATGACATGCTTCATGGCAAGTCCGGATAATCGATTCAGCTCGGCCCATTCGGCCAACCGATCGGTCAACGGAAGAGGACGCTCCGGACTATGGAATTGCGACCAATATAGCTCTTCCCTTCAGCCCCTTCCGCCTCTAAGTGCTCAATCGCGTCCCACAGCGCTTCGCCGCTAAATCCAGATAAGCATCCTCCGAACTCCACAACTTGTCCAAATGAGCATACTTCGATCCGTATATTTCCTCCGCAGCGAAAGGGTTTTCCAGCCGCAATAGCCCGGCCCGACTCAGCTCCTCCTTGGCAGCTCTCAAAGCGGAACGGCATCCTTGGATTCGGCGGTGGCCTTTTTAGGCCCTCTTGCTCGCTTTGACGTTCTTTTTCAAGAACCTCGCAGCGGTTGGTAGTATTCTTCAACTTTCCGCCATATCGCCATTTCCTCTTCTTCGGCAAAGTGAGCATCCCGTTCAGCTTTTAACTCTTGGCCGCCCTTAAAGCGGCGATTATTATTTCGGCTTGCTCTTTAGCTCGGGCGAGTTCCGCCTGCAGCTCCTCCACAAAGAACGGCACCACCTGCATTAAGCATACAAGTAGTAAGGCATGGCGTCAAGCTCCCTTACCGGTGTCCGCGTGAAATCGCATACCTTGTGACTCGTCAAACCGTTTATTGACCAGCGCGATGTCCGCATCCGCCTCGTCAAGTTGCCGCTTCAGTTCGGCATATTCATCAGTCTGGCTGGCCACCGAATGCCCCGCCACCTATTGAGGAGCGGAGATATGTTATAACTGAGATTATGATCCTCGGCACGCTATCAATTTTGACAACATACCGAGTCTCAGGGGCTACTATCTATACAGGGCGCATTCTATATGCATAACTGTCAGAAGGTACATCATTTTTGCGTACCTCAAACCCCGTCAGTAAACTTCTAGCGGCTTCATGCAATCCGCTCTCAGCGGATGCAATTCTTTCAATCACCGTACCCATTAGAGCATGGTGATCTTCTGAGATAGCCACTCGCCCGAGCAGATCCTTCAGCTCCTCCGACTGCACGCCAGTTGCCGCCGGACCTTCCGGCCCCGCCGAACTTGGGGAAACCCTCTGCAACGACACCTCAGGGTCGTCCGCCTCGCATGAGGGTGCGACAGGTGGAGGCATTTCTCTCTCCATCATCTCCGGAAGAAGATCCCCCGAAGACGAGCTCTGCTGAGAAGGGCTGAGATCCGAACTACGAGGTACAATTTTGGTTATCTTTAGAAATAAATGCAGGGATGTTCCTTATTTACAAGACCCCTTCTTTTTACTTACGGCTCGCTGGAGGGCTGATCCCCTTGGGGAAATAGTGCGGCTAGGATACTTCCCAGCGCCGGATTCTCTGACGAAGATTTGTTTCCCCTCTTTGAGGTCTTGACCTCCGGTTCTTCCGAAGCGGTCCTCTTCTCTCCTTGGAGGGTGGGACTTTTGATCCCTCCTTCCTCAGAAGCCTCCTTCATGGAGGCAGTTGCTTCCCTGCTCCCTCCTTCGCCTTCTTTGAAAGGCGCGGCCTTCAACATCTTGGTCAGCATGGGATCCGGCGTGGTCTCTGGGAGGGGAGCCAGACACCTTATCAACTTTGCCTTCGCTATCCACTCCTGTTTAAGAAACAGCTCCTTTAAAGGGCATGTATACGATAAATGAATGAACAGCCTGTCCGGTTACAGGACTACTTACTTGAGTATCTGGGCGATTGCAGCTTAGTCCTGCATCCTCAGCCAGGTCCGGACACTTCTCTTGTGATCCGAAGAACAGTTTATACATCTCCACGGGTGTTGTACCCATAAAATGCTAGAGAGCTCGTGGTCCCTCCGGATTGAATTCCCATAGACGGAGGGGGCGACGTTTGCAGGGCAGAAGGCGCCGAATCAACATAACCTGCGCCACTGCGACCAGATTGATCTCTCTTTCTTGGAGGTCTCGAATACGGCCCTGCAACAGAGGAACGTCCTTTGACGGCCCCAGTCGAGCCCCTTGTTGACCCATGGCGCCACCACTGTGGTGGACTGGCGAAAGGCGGGTGGCGCCACCCATTTGGTGCCCCCGGGCGTGATATAAAACCACTCCCGTTGCCACAAACCAAGCTCCTCTTGAAAAGAGCCCTCGAGCCACGGAGCATCAAGACACTTGCTTATGACCGCCCCTCCGCAATGGAAATGGTGTACGTGCGTGGGATGAGCACAAAAAGGAGAATTTGACCTAAAAGCGTTGCTGTTCGTGACCATCAGCGATTGGCCGCTCTCATTAACCTTCGAGACGGACAAACAAGGGATACCGCGTACACGCCTTGTTTGCCGACGATGTACCAGGAAGCTGCGGGAAGAATGTGTACACAGGCCATCATCGATTTCTTGGCCAACCATCAATGTAGAAAGAAAGGCAAGCATTTCAAAGCGCGAGCGATCACGGAAGAAGCCGCCATGCGTACAGTCCATTACTTGCTATGGTCGAATGATTTACCGTAATCTTTGGAAAGGGTCGGCCCGGACTAGCTTCGAATGGCCAGAGAATCACGCACCCATGTGGAAGAAAGAAATCTATATTTTGGACCTACCCTCTTGGAAAGACAGGTCCGCTCTTGATCGGCGTGATGATGCGTGGACGAAGAACCTGCGTGAACCTGCTAGGCTTCTTGGGCGTGTATGGGAAGACAAAGATACACACGAGCGCAGGGAGGACACTGCTGCGCTTGCCGAAAAAAGAGGCATGCCTCGAAGCGATATGAAGGTCTGCTCATCTCTGAAGAAGAAATCTTCTTTGAATACTGATATATGAAGGTCGATGGCTTCTCGCCGAATATAAAGGGAATAATAAATATGCGGAGAAAAGTTCGAGAACCTAAAGTCTCATGACTTGCGTGATTATAATATGGCTTGGTTGCATTGAGGGGCTTCTAGGAAAGCGTCCGATTAGCCATTGTGAAGTTATGTGCATTCCTCAATGCAATATCTCGAAGGTGATCGATCGAAAAATCGGCAGCTAAGGGTGATGTGGCGCAATGTCTTGTCGGTTCGAGCTGGTGTTCCCACCATCCTTCTTCAATATCTTGGCCGTCCTAGTTCATCTAGTCGGCGAGATTGTCATTACAGGGCGATGTTTTCTACACAATATGTTCCCCTTTGAGAGGTTCATGGAGTCCTAAAGAAATATGTCCGTAGCGCTAGGCGGGATCTCCATGGGCCATCAAGCAGGATGTCATCGGGTTTTGTGTTGACTTCATTCTGGCCTTAAGAATAGGTCTCCCTAAATGTCAGCGGTATGAGGGAGGCTATTTGGAAAAACGCAGCTTGGAAGGGACTCAATAATATCTTGAGGCCGGATATTCTTGGTCTCAAGCACACTAGTTCTGAACTCTACCTTAGTGACCCATTATGTCGATGAACACAAACAGTCGTGCTCCAAACACGGGAAGCGGTCTGTGGCTGGATTACATGTGAACACATCGGGACTTTCAGCAGAGTTGGTTGGAAACACATCTCGAGTGGCAGCCTTTGTTTGTGATGAGCTGTACTTGTTGTCGAGGACCATCTTATTGTAATGATTTGGAAGGATCTGAGATAAATGGAATACATTTTACGATTGACCAAGATCAAGCACCAACAAAACAGCATGTGTCCGCTTTGATGACAACCGACGGGAAGGACACATATTATGGTTACATAGTGGACATATAGGAACTTGACTCTGAGTTAGATTTTAAGGTCCCTTTGTTTAAGTGCAAAATGATCGATCTGGGAGGCGAGTGCGAGGTAGACCACGATGCAGAATGACAGCGATGGATCTGAAAAATCTTGGGTACTTGACGAACCGTTAGTCCTAGCGAATGATGTGGCATAGGTTATCTATGTGAAGGACATCTACCGGACGAGGAAAAGAAAAAAATAAGGAAGCGAATACATCATACGA
Source organism: Aegilops longissima (assembly GCA_021605205.1). NCBI lineage: Eukaryota > Viridiplantae > Streptophyta > Magnoliopsida > Poales > Poaceae > Aegilops > Aegilops longissima. The sequence continues at coordinate 682,552,490 of CM038678.1, read as the reverse complement.
TGAGCCAAAGCACCACATAGTTCTTTCGGGAAAAGGGACATCACGGGAGTGGAGGGCAAGGCAGACATGTACGAAGAGTATGAAAAGTTTCATGAAATTCCTCCCTTCAAAGTCAAAGGCTGACCCAAGCATCGATAGCGATGAAGATTATCCATGGTTCGGTGCAATAAGCAAATGACACAAGCGAAGAAAAAGTGAAGACTTTCTCCATAACTATTATGATGATACCATGCTAACTTTGTAACAAGCAGTATGATACCATTGTCCGTTTTGTACATGCACATGCTATGCCAACTTTTGAGTTCATTTGAAAACTATGAATTTAGGTCAATTTTCAAAAGAATTCAAATTTTAACTATTCAAATTTGAAAATTAATGGCACAACAGAAAGTTTATAATTTTTCTAAAACTAATGGCACTAACGAAAGTTTATAATTTTGCTGACCTAAAAGCAAAAATTAAAAATAAACAAAAAACCAAGAAAATAAATAATCGAGAAAACAAAACAAAGCTGGAAAAAAATAAAAATAGCAACAATAATTATTTTGTTGTAAGTAGAAACAAAATAAAATAAATAAAGCAACAAAAAACAAAAAAAATGTTTTCAAATTTGAAAACTAATGGCACTAACGAAAGTTTATAAATTTTCTAAAACTAAAAGCAAAAAATTAAAAAATAAAGCAAAAACAAAAGAAAATAAATAATGCGAAAACAAAACAAAAAAACGAAGAAAAAATATAGCAACAATAAGTATTTTGTTGTAGTAGAAACAAAATAAACTAAATAAGCAACAAAGAAAACAAAAAACAAAAAAAACAAAAAGTGCCACCTCTTTGCACGAATCGACTAGAAACCCTACCATGGGCGGGATTGGTCATGGCCCAGTGAAATTTATTGCGCAGTTAGGCCAGCTTTGCTTTAGAGAAGCTCGAGAGGCGCACCGCACCTTATAAGAGGTCAGCCTCTCTCAACTAGAGGTGGGACTAAACATTTGGTGAGGGCAGCACAAGGCCTTTGGTCTGGTTGGTGGCACTGGGACTAAAGGGGGGCATTGGTCGGGTTGGTGCCTGAGCAGGACCAATGCTGATCCGGTTGGTGCCTGCCGGACAAAACCCTTCCAATTTATTTGAAAAGAGGCCTTTTGTCGGTTGGTGGCATGTCGGGACTAAAAAGGCATTATGTCACATCGGATAGACCATGCATTAGGGTGTGCATCATGTCTAAATTTCATTTGAATTTGAAATGGGAAGGCGGAAACCCAGAACACCCCCCTTAAAACAACTAGGGTTTACTAAAATTTATTTCAATGAATCCGAAATGCCCTTCAAAATGCTCATCCTCTTTGTTTGGGTTGAACCCATGTCAAGGAGGTGCACCATTTCTAGGTCACCTAAGGGTTCTAGATTTAATCCACAAGTTTTGAAATGAGCATTTCAAATTATGAAAAAATTTTAAATGTTCAAAATTGTCAAACTGAAATGTTTCATGTTGGGAATATTCCACAAGTGACGAGGGCGATACAGTAATTTTAAAATAGTTACGGTATTTTAAAAAACCCAGCGAGTTCTGAAAAATAGAAAAAACTTTAAAAAGGAAAAAGCTTGTAATAGGCCCTACCCGTGACCATTGACATGGCTCTGACGGCCCGTGACCTTGAGCCATACAGCCGGCCTCCTTGTCGTCATGCCGACCCAGGCGATCCTCGTCTCTCGGACTTCTCCCCCACCTCTCGCTCCTGCCCCCAACGGCGGCCAGCGCCACCCGTCGACCGCCGTGCTCCCGCCATCCATGCTCCTCCCCACCGTGTCCAGCAGCTCACTCCACTACCTAACTAGCTGAGTCCCACTTTCGCTCTAAGCACCAAAGGCCACTACAGGACCTCGGCCAGAGCTTGACCATGGGAGATCCCCATCGCGTCGCCGCCCTTATCCAGACGCCCGACGAGGCTCTCGGCCAGGTTCTTGTGGCTGGCTACTCCCGTCCTCTCCATCTCTTCCTCTTGCACCACAGCAGCGCACGTCGATCACCCGAGCATACCGCGCCCGGCTAAATCGCCCGACAGGCTCCGGCCTGTGACATGTCCCATGTCGCCTCCCACGCTAGCAGACCCAACTAACTATGCACTTCAGCGCCCTGCCAGACCCTCTGTAACAAACCCGACATCACCCGAGCCCGACCCGCCGCCCGCGGAAGCTTCGTCGCCGCCCCTCGGCCACCACTAGGCGACCCACCAAACACAGCGGCTCATCCTCGGCTTCACGTGGATGCTCCCGCTCCATTTGAGTGCCGGAAAGTCGCACTTTGCTCGCCGCGCCCCAGCCCTCGCCGTGACCTTGATGAAGTTGACCTGTCCGTGAGCCTGTTATTTGTCACGAGTCAATGCCAGTGGGGCCCCTCGGTTAAACTAATTAGGATTAGTTCTAATTAATTAAATTAGTTTAAACTAACCACGACATGTCTGGTCCCAGCATTCGATTTGACACCAGGCGACCCGATTGACCCTGACGTCATCGCATTAATTCAGAATGCGAATTATTTTTTATATAATAAATTGAATCTCATCGATAACTATTATATAAATGAAAATACTCTATCCATTTTACAGGTTTCATAAAAACAAGTTAACTATGCTGAATAACCATTAAGATATTGCACCATTAGGCCTAACTCAAATGAGCTATCATTTGAACCTTTGATTCAAATGGTTCATGAATTACCAACACACATCCATATTGAAGTTCATATTGTTCATGAACTTGAATGATCAAACCCATGATTCTGCAACCATATGGAATTCATTGATCATTAAAGACATGCTGGCGTTTCATTACTGTTGTCTTTGTGTTTAGTTGAACCCACTTCCTTTGCATGACACATCATTGCCACATTAACTAGATGAAACCCACTAGTATGTGTAGAGGTTGATTGAGCCATGTTTGTGATTCCTACCATGCTATGCTTTATGCTTAGAGTTGTGTCAGTGCGGCTCATCGGGATGATGAGCTGGAGTGAGCAGTTGTGTTGGTTCGAGTGAAAGTGTTGAACACGATTTAGTAAAGGTATCGATGAGAGGCCATGTAGGAGTACATGGTGGGTTGTTTCATGAAGCCGAACTTAGGCTGAGATCTGTGTTTGTGATCCATGAAAGCGTTACTACCACATATTGGGATCCTTAATTGACCCTCTCGGCTTCTTAACCACCCTGTTCATAGTCCAGGGAGTTGCAAGTAGTTTACGGTGTTTGTAGACATCTTTGGGGCATACATAGCGCTGACCTTAGGTGGGTTGTGTTCGCGGTGAACACCAAATGTGATGTGCAGAGCCCGTTTGGTATCTCGGGAACCCTACTATCGTTCAGGGCTGTATGGAAACCTCGGGGACTCCCTGCGGATGGAACCCGAATAGGCGATAAACACGGACTAGGGACTTGAGTGTTTAGGTGGTGTGGCCGACACCCGTTGGGCTTCAGCGAAGGTTAAGTACATGTCGTATGCAGCGATAAGTGGTGAGCGTCGTGAAGGTATACCCTAGGTTAAATATGATCTATTGAATAGCAGTGTCCACGGAGAAGGACTTCAGGTTACCTATATCGGTTCATAGACAAGTAAATGGATACTACTAAAGCCTCAAGATAAGTGTGAGTATCGTGGATGGCCCTCTCGGGGATGAGAGATCCACAGTGGAGTATTGTGATGGTGATTAGTGGACTGAGTATGCGACAAAATGCTTTACAAGTGTGTCACGTGGGATAGCAGCCAAGAGTCAAAGGCTGGCTTCTGCAGATAACCCCACTTCCTTCCTTGAGAATGTGCATGTATGATGGGATTACGTGGTAAGACTTCTTGAGTACTTTTGTACTCATGTTTGTAATCAATATTTTTAGAGGACTATACTACCCCCTCAGAAGCGGATCTATGTAGATGTTGACTTGACAGTAAGCTAGCCACCGGTGGCGATCTAAACTGTGAAGGGCCATTGTAGATAGAAAGGCTCCAACAAGCTTTCTTTCTTTCTAGAGTACGTACTCGGACATAAGTTGCTTCGCATGTGTATGATTGTATGACTTGAGTGTTGGGTCATGTGACCCTACGTATGACTATGTTATGTATGGCTCCTCGGAGCCACTTAAATAAAAGCTTGAGTTGTAGAGTTTTGTTGTGATGCCTTGTTGTATTTGCTCATATCGGGCATATGCGTGTATGATTGAAATGCTTGGTATGGCGGGATCCGACAAACTAGTTGTTGCATTACCGAGTGGGCCCAGAGATACCTCTTCGACAATCGGAGTGACAAATCCTAATCTCAAAATCGCCAACCCAACAAGTACCTTTGGAGACACACAGAGAGCACCTTTATAATCACCCAGTTACCTTGTGATGTTTGGTAGCACACAAAGTGTTCCTCCGGTAAACGGGAGTTGCATAATCTCATAGTCATAGGAACATGTATAAGTCATGAAGAAAGCAATAGCAACATACTAAACGATCAACTGCTAAGCTAACGGAATGGGTCAAGTCAATCACATCATTCTCCTAATGATGTGATCCCGTTAATCAAATGACAACTCATGTCTATGGTTAGGAAACATAACCATCTTCGATTATCGAGCTAGTCAAGTAGAGGCATACTAGTGACACCCTGTTTGTCTATGTATTCACACATGTATTATATTTCTAGTTAATACAATTCTAGCATGAATAATAAACATTTATCATGATATAAGGAAATAAATAATAACTTTATTATTGCCTCTAGGGCGTATTTCCTTCAGTCTCCCACTTGCATTAGAGTCAATAATCTAGTTCACATCGCCATGTGATTTAACATCAATAGTTCACATCTTTATGTGGTTAACACCCATAGTTCACATCGACATGTGACCAACACCCAAAGGGTTTACTAGAGTGTGATCATGTTTTGCTTGTGAGATAATTTTAGTCAACGGGTCTGTCACATTCAGATCCTTAAGTATTTGCAAATTTCTATGTCTACAATGCTCTGCACGGAGCTACTCTAGCTAATTGCTCCCACTTTCAATATGTATCTAGACCGAGACTTAGAGTCATCTAGATTAGTGTCAAAACTTGCATCGACATAACCCTTTACGACGAACCTTTTGTCACTTCCATAATCGAGAAACATATCCTTATTCCACTAAGGATAATTTTGACCGTTGTCCATTGATCTACTCCTAGAACACTATTGCACTCCCTTGCCAAACTTAGTGGTAGGGTATGCAATAGATCTGGTACACAGCATGGCATACTTTATAGAACCTATGGCTGAGGCATAGGGAATGACTTTCATTCTCTTTCTATCTTCTGCCGTGGTCGGGCTTTGAGTCTTACTCAATTTCACACCTTGTAACACAGGCAAGAAACTCTTTCTTTGACTGTTCCATTTTAAACTACTTCAAAATCTTGTCAAGGTATGTACTCATTGAAAAAACTTATCAAGCGTCTTGATCTATCTCTATAGATCTTGATGCTCAATATGTAAGCAGCTTCACCGAGGTTTTTCTTTGAAAAAACTCCTTTCAAACACTCCTTTATGCTTTGCAAAATAATTCTACATTATTTCCGATCAACAATATGTCATTCACATATACTTATCAGAAATGATGTAGTGCTCCCACTCACTTTCTTGTAAATACAGGCTTCACCGCAAGTCTGTATAAAACTATATGCTTTGATCAACTTATCAAAGTGTATATTCCAACTCCGAGATGCTTGCACCAGTCCATAGATGGATCGCTGGAGCTTGCATATTTTGTTGGCACCTTTAGGATTGACAATAAACTTTCTTGTTGCATCATATACAACTCTTCTTTAATAAATCCATTAAGGAATGCAGTTTTGTTTATCCATTTGCCAGATTTCATAAAATGCGGCAGTTGCTAACATGATTCGGACAGACTTAAGCATAGATACGAGTGAGTAACTCTCATCGTAGTCAACACCTTGAACTTGTCGAAAACCTTTTGCAATAATTCTAGCTTTGTAGACAGTAACATTACCGTCAGCATCAGTCTTCTGCTTGAAGATCCATTTATTCTCAATGGCTTGCCGATCATCGGGCAAGTCAACCAAAGTCCACACTTTGTTCTCATACATGGATCCCATCTCAGATTTCATGGTCTCAAGCCATTTTGCGGAATCTGGGCTCATCATCGCTTCTTCATAGTTCGTAGGTTCGTCATGGTCTAGTAACATAACCTCCAGAACAGGATTACCGTACCAATCTGGTGCGGATCTTACTCTGGTTGACCAACGAGGTTCAATAACAACTTGATCTAAAGTTTCATGATCATCATCATTAACTTCCTCACTAATTGGTATAGGTGTCGCAGAAACCGGTTTCTGCGATGAACTACTTTCCAATAAGGGAGTAGGTACAGTTACCTCATCAAGTTCTACTTTCCTCCCACTCATTTCTTTCGAAAGAAACTCCTTCTCTAGAAAAACTCCGAATTTAGCAACAAAAGTCTTGCCTTCGGATTTGTGATAGAAGGTGTACCCAACAGTCTCCTTTGGATATCCTATGAAGACACATTTTCTCCGATTTGGGTTCGAGCTTATCAGGTTGAAGCTTTTTCACATAAGCATTGCAGCCCCAAACTTTAAGAAACGACAACTTTGGTTTCTTGCCAAACCATAGTTCATAAGGCGTCGTCTCAATGGATTTTGATGGTGCCCAATTTAACGTGAATGTAGCTGTCTCTAATGCATAACCCCAAAACGATAGTGGTAAATCGGTAAGAGACATCATAGATTGCACTACATCCAATAAAGTACGGTTATGACGTTCGAACACACCATTATGCTGTGGTGTTCCAGGTGGCACAAATTTGTGAAACTATTCCACATTGTTTTAATTGAAGACCAAACTCGTAACTCAAATATTTGTCTCCGCGATCAAATTGTAGAAACTTTATTTTCTTGTCACGATGATTTTCCACTTCACTCTGAAATTCTTTGAACTTTTCAAATGTTTCAGACTTATGTTTCATCAAGTAGATATACCCATATCTGCTCAAATCATCTGTGAAGGTCAGAAAATAACGATACCCACCTCAAGCCTCAACACTCATCGGATCGCATACATCAGTATGTATTATTTCCAATAAGCCAGTTGCTTGCTCCATTATTCCGGAGAACGGAGTTTTAGTCATCTTGCCCATAAGGCATGGTTCGCAAGCATCAAGTGATACATAATCAAGTGATTCCAAAATCCCATTAGCATGGAGTTTCTTCATGCGCTTTACACCAATATGACCTAAGCGGCAGTACCACAAATAAGTTGCACTATCGTTAGTAACTTTGCATCTTTTGGCTTCAATATTATGAATATGTGTATCACTACGATCGAGATCCAACAAACCATTTTCGTTGGTGTGTATGACCATAGAAGGTTTTTATTCATGTAAACAGAACAAAAATTGTTCTCTAACTTAAATGAATAATCGTATTGCAATAAACATGATAAAATCATATTCATGCTCAACGCAAACACCAAATAACACTTATTTAGGTTCAATACTAATCCTGAAAGTATAGGGAGTCTGCGATGATGATCATATCAATCTTGGAACAACTTCCAACACACATCATCACTTCACCCTTAACTAGTCTCTGTTTATTCTGCAACTCCCGTTTGAGTTACTAAACTTAGCAACCGAACTAGTATCAAATAACTTGAGGGTTGCTATAAACACTAGTAAAGTACACATCAATAACATGTATATCAAATATACCTTTGTTCACTTTGCCATCCTTCTTATCCGCCAAATACTTGGGGCGGTTCCGCTTTTAGTGACCAGTTCCTTTGCAGTAGAAGCACTCAGTCTCAGGCTTAGGTCTAGACCTGGGCTTCTCCACTTGAGCAGCAACTCGCTTGCCGTTCTTCTTGAAGTTCCCCTTCTTCCCTTTGCCCTTTTCTTGAAACTAGTGGTCTTGTCAACCATCAGCACTTGATGTTTTTCTTGATTTCTACCTTCATCGATTTCAGCATCACGAAGAGCTTGGGAATCGTTTCTGTTATCCCTTGCATATTATAGTTCATCACGAAGTTCTAGTAACTTGGTGATAGTGACTAGAGAACTCAGTCAATCACTATCTTATCTGGAAGATTAACTCCCACTTGATTCAAGTGATTGTAGTACCCAGACAATCTGAGCACATGCTCACTGTTTGAGCTATTCTCCTCCATCTTTTTAGCTATAGAACTTGTTGGAGACTTCATATCTCTCAACTCGGGTATTTGCTTGAAATATTAACTTCAACTCCTGGAACATCTCATATGGTCCATGACATTCAAAATGTCTTTGAAGTCTCGGTTCTAAGCCGTTAAGCATGGCGCACTAAACTATCAAGTAGTCATCATATTGAGCTAGCCAAACATTCATAACGTCTGCATCTGCTCCTGCAATAGGTCTGTCACCTACCGGTGCATCAAGGACATAATTCTTCTGTGCAGCAATGAGGTTTATCCTCAGATCACGGACCAAGTCCGCATCATTGCTACTAACATTTTTCAACTTATTTTTCTCTAGGAACATATCAAAATATAAACGGGAGCAACAACGCGAGCTATTGATCTACAACATAGATATGCTAATACTACCAGGACTAAGTTCATGATAAATTAAAGTTCAATTAATCATATTACTTAAAAACTCCCACTTAGATAGACAACCCTCTAATCCACTAAGTGATCACGTGATCCATATCAACTAAACCATGTCCGATCATCACGTGAGATGGAGTAGTTTCAACGGTGAACATCACTATGTTGATCATATCTACTATATGATTCACGCTCGACCTTTCGGTCTCCGTGTTCCGAGGCCATATCTGTTATATGCTAGGCTCATCAAGTTTAACCTGAGTATTCTGCGTGTGCAACTGCTTTGCACCCGTTGTACTTGAACGTAGAGCCTATCACACCCGATCATCACGTGGTGTCTGGGCACGACGAACTTTGGCAACGGTGCATACTCAGGGAGAACACTTTTATCTTGAAATTTAGTGAGAGATCATCTTATAATGCTACCGTCAATCAAAGCAAGATAAGATGCATAAAAGATAAACATCACATGCAATCAATATAAGTGATATGATATGGCCATCATCATCTTGTGCTTGTGATCTCCATCTCCGAAGCACCTCCATGATCACCATCGTCACCGGCGCGACACCTTGATCTCCATCGTAGCATCATTGTCGTCTCTCCTATCTTATGCTTCTACGACTATCGCTACCGCTTAGTGATAAAGTAAAGCATTACAGGGCGATTGCATTGCATACAATAAAGCGACAACCATATGGCTCCTGCCAGTTGTCGATAACTCGGTTACAAAACATGATCATCTCATACAATAAAATATAGAATCACGTCTTGACCATATCACATCACAACATGCCCTACAAAAACAAGTTAGACGTCCTCTACTTTGTTGTTGCAAATTTTACGTGGCTGCTACGGGCTTAGCAAGAACTGTTCTTACCTACGCATCAAAACCACAACGATAGTTTGTCAAGTTAGTGTTGTTTTAACCTTCGCAAGGATCGGGCGTAGCCACACTCGGTTCAACTAAAGTTGGAGAAACTGACACCCGCTAGCCACCTTTGTGCAAAGCACGTCGGGAGAACCGGTCTCGCGTAAGCGTACGCGTAATGTCGGTCTGGGCCGCTTCGTCCAACAATACCGCCAAACCAAAGTATGACATGCTGGTAAGCAGTATGACTTATATCGCCCACAACTCACTTGTGTTCTACTCGTGCATATGACATCTACGCATAAAACCATGCTCGGATGACACTGTTGGGGAACGTAGTAATTTTAAAAATTTCCTACGCACACGCAAGATCATGGTGATGCATAGCAACGAGAGAGGAGAGTGTGTGTACGTACCCTCGTAGACCGAAAGCGGAAGCGTTAGCACAACGCGGTTGATGTAGTCATACGTCTTCATGATCCGACCGATCAAGTACCGAACGCACGGCACCTCCGAGTTCAGCACACGTTCAGCCCGATGACGTCCCTCGAACTCCGATCCAGCCGAGTGTTGAGGGAGAGTTTCATCAGCACGACGGCATGGTGACGATGATGATGTTATACGGTGGCAGGGCTTCGCCTAAGCACCGCTACAGTATTATCGAGGTGGACTATGGTGGAGGGGGGCACCGCACATGGCTAAAAGATCAAACGATCAATTGTTTTGTCTATGGGGTGCCCCCCTACCCCCGTATATAAAGGAGCAAGGGGGGAGGCGGCCGGCCTAGGAGGAGGGCACGCCAAGGGGGGAGTCCTACTCCCACCGGGAGTAGGACTCCTTTCCTTGTTGGAGTAGGAGAAGGGAAGGGAGAAGGAGAAGGAAGGAAGGCGCCTCCCTAGTCCAATTCGGACTAGTCCATGGGAGGGCGCCACCCTTGGGGCCTTTCTCTCCTTTCCCGTATGGCCCATTAAGGCCTAATATGAATTCCGTAACTCTCCCAGACTCAAAAATACCGAATCACTCGAACCTTTCCGATGTCCGAATATAGTCGTCCAATATATAGATCTTTACATCTCAACCATTTCGAGACTCCTCGTCATGTCCCCGATCTCATCCGGGACTCCGAACTCCTTCGGTACATCAAAACACATAAACTCATAATATAACTATCATCGAAACTTTAAGCGTGCGGACCCTACGGGTTTGAGAACTATGTAGACATGACCGAGACATGTCTCCGGTCAATAACCAATAACGGAACCTGGATGCTCATATTGGCTCCGACATATTCGACGAAGATCTTTATCGGTCAAGCCGCATAACAATGTACATTGTTCCCTTTGTCATCGGTATGTTACTTGCCCGAGATTCGATCGTTGGTATCTCAATACCTAGTTCAATCTCGTTACCAGCAAGTCTCTTTACTCGTTCCATAATACATCATCCCGCAACTAACTCATTAGTTGCAATGCTTGCAAGGCTTATGTGATGTGCATTACCGAGTGGGCCTAGAGATACCTCTTCAACAATCGGAGTGACAAATCCTAATCTCAAAATACGCCAACCCAACAAGTACCTTTGGAGACACCTGTAGAGCACCTTTATAATCATCCAGTTACGTTGTGACGTTTGGTAGCACACAAAGTGTTCCTCCGGTAAACGGGAGTTGCATAATCTCATAGTCATAGGAACATGTATTAGTCATGAAGAAAGCAATAGCAACATACTAAACAATCAAGTGCTAATCTAATGGAATGGGTCAAGTCAATCACATCATTCTCCTAATGATGTGATCCCGTTAATCAAATGACAACTCATGTCTATGGTTAGGAAACATCACTAGTAGAAAAGGGGGCAATGGCCCAGGCCAGTTCAGCCCATTAGTCTCGGTTCTTCCATGAACCGGGACCAATGGAGGTATTTGTCCTGTTCAGGAGCCTGGGGCGGCCGGGCCACGTGTGCCATTGGTCCGGTTAAATCTGCCCTTTTGGTCCCGGTTGGTGGGACGAACCGGGACCAATGGGCCTCGCTCCTGGCCCACCACCATTGGTCCCGGTTGGTGGCTTGAACCGGGACCAAAGGCTTCCCTTTAGTCCCGGTTCATGCCACCAACCGAGACCAATGATGTGCCTATATATATATCCCCCGCGTAAGAGCAGAGCACACTGCTCTGTTTTTTGTCTTAGCCAAGGGAAGAGGGGTTGGTGGTGCTCTAGCTCACCTCCTATGCTCACAAGGTGTTCGATGGAATGCCCGAGCCAGACTACTTAAGCTTTCTCCTCTCCAAGCTCGACCTCCAAGCTCCATTTTCCTTAATATTTGTCTAGGTTTAGCGGTCCATCACGCTCCGTCCCCGTCTTCACCGCCGTCGATCACCCGCGCCGATCTCATCGCTGGCACCACCGTGGTGAGCCTCTTGTTCTTATATTCTTTCTGAAAGGAAAAATATTCTTACTTGTATGTTTAGATAGATACTTGTATTATTTTCTTACTTTTATTATTGCATCTTATATAGTGCAATGGTTTTGGTATCCGCCCCACGCCCTCGTCCCCTGTCTATGATTCGGATGTGGTATATATTATCTTTTCATAACTATTGGTTCATTTATTGTTTATGAAAATTATGCCGACCAACGTGACATAAATTTTATTTATCTAGGAGGTTGTTTAACCGGAAATTCCAACCGACCCTATTGTCGAGAGGTTAAATTTAGTTGAAGAAGAAAACAATTTCTTGAAGGAAAAAATATAAAAACTTGAGGAGGAGAAAATGATATTGGAGTTGCATGTTGCGGATGTCATCGATGATCACAAGATCAAGATGGATGCAATGCGCTTGAAGATTAGAAAGATTAGAAAATATGCCATTCATACCGAGGCTTGGTATCATTATGCCGTTGGATCAGTTATTACCTTGGTTGCGATTATGATCGCATTTGTTTTCGCATTGAAATGTTTTACATAGTTTCAATGTATGGTTTAATTAATTTAGATGCTCTGCAAAGCTTTATGTTGTTAGATGAGAACTATGTATGTACTTTGGTTTTTATGTGATGATGAACTTCTATTAATTTGGTCACTTAATTATCTATTCATGATGTTCTGTAATGATTTTTGACACACTTAATAATATATAATGCACGTAGATGAACCGGCAATGGATGTACGGTGACAGACACACCTCCGAGTACACTAAGGGTGTGCATGATTTTCTCAAAGTGGCTGACGCAAACAAGCAGAATGGTTTTATGTGTTGTCCATGCCCTATATTTGGGAATACGAAGTCTTACGCTGACTGAAAAATCCTTCACACCCACCTACTTTACAAGGGTTTCATGCCACACTATAATGTTTGGACGAGGCACGGAGAAATAGGGGTTATGATGGAAGACGGCGAAGAAGAAGAGTACGATGACAACTATGTGCCCCCTGAATACGGTGATGCTACTGAACATCAAGAGGAACTGGACGATGTGCACGATGGTGCTGCAATGGGCGAAGCTGCTGAAGATCAAGAGGAACCGACGATGTGCCCGATGATGATGATCTCCGCGGGTCATTGTCGATGCAAGGACGCAATGCGAAAGTCAAAAGAGAAGCTGAAGTTCATCGCATGTTAGAGGATCACAAAAAGGGTTGTACCCCAATTGCGAAGATGGCAACACAAAGCTCGGTACCGTCTTCGAATTGCTGCGATGGAAGGCGAGAATGATGTGCTGATAAAGGATTTGAGAAGCTACTGAAAATAATGAAGAAGAAGCTTCCAAAGGATAACGAATTGCCCGACAAGTACATACGCAGCAAAGAAGGTCGATGCCCTCTAGGATTGAGGTGGAGAAGATACATGCATGCCCTAATGATCTGCATCCTCTACATGGTGCATACAAGGATCTGAATGCATGCCCGGTATGCGGTGCATTGCGGTATAAGATCGACGAGATGACCACAGTGATGTTGATAGCGAGCCTCCCAGAAGAGGGTTCCTGCGAAGGTGATGTGGTATGCTCCTATAATACCATGGTTGAAACGTCTGCTCAGAAACGGAGAGCATGCCAAGTTGATGCGATGGCACGTTGAGGACCGTAAGAAAGACGGAAGTTGAGAGCACCCGCGACGGGTCGCAGTGGAGAAAAATCGAGAGAAAGTATGGGTTGAGTTTGCAAAGGACCCAAGGAACGTATGGTTTGCTTTAAGCGCGATGGCATTAATCCTTTCGGGAGCAGAGCAGCAATCACAGCACCTGGCCCGTGACTCTATGTATGTATAACCTTCCTCCTTGGATGTGCATGAAGCGGAAGTTCATTATGATGCCGTTCTCATCCAAGGCCTTAAGCAACCCGCAACGACATTGATGTGTACCTAAGGCCATTATAAAGAACTTTTACAGCTTGTGGAATGGAAATGGTATACGACGTGGATGAGCACAAAAGGAGGAATTTGACCTAAAGGCGTTGCTGTTCGTGACCATCAACGATTGGCCCGCTCTCATTAACCTTTCGAGATGTATAAACAAGGATACCACGCGTACGCACCGCTTACTTGACACCGATAGTATATACCGGAAGCTGCAGGAAGAATGTGTACCGGGCCATCATCGATTTCTTCCGACCAACCATCAATGTAGAAAGAAAGGCAAGCATTTCAAAGGCGAGGCAGATCACCGGAAGAAGCCCGCCATGCGCACTGTGATCACGCACTTGCTATGGTCAATGATTTACACGTAATCTTTGGAAAGGGTCCCGCGGACTAGCTGTTCGAATGACGCCGAGAATCACGCACCCATGTGGAAGAAGAAATCTATATTTTGGGACCTACCCTCTGAAAGACCTAGAGGTCCGCTCTCGATCGACGTGATGCACGTGACGAAGAACCTTTGCGTGAACCTGCTAGGCTTCTTGGGCGTGTATGGGAAGACAAAAGATACACCGAGGCACGGAGGACCTGCAACGCTTGCGAAAAAAGAGGGCATGCCTCCGAAGCGATATGAAGGTCCTGCCACTACGCTCTTTTAAAGAAGAGAAAGAAATCTTCTTTGAATGCCTGCTCAAGATGAAGGTCCCGACTGGCTTCTCATCGAATATAAAGGGAATAATAAATATGCGGAGAAAAGTTCCGTAACCTAAAGTCTCATGATCGCCACGTGATTATGACGCAACTGCTTCCGGTTGCATTGAGGGGCTTCTACCGAAAACGTCCGATTAGCCATTGTGAAGTTATGTGCATTCCTCAATGCAATATCTCGAAGGTGATCGATCCAGAAAAATCGTATCAACGCTAAGGAGTGATGTGGCGCAATGTCTTGTCGCTTTGAGCTGGTGTTCCCACCATCCTTCTTCAATATCTTGACGCACGTCCTAGTTCATCTAGTCGACGAGATTGTCATTCTGGGCCCGTATTTCTACACAATATGTTCCCCTTTGAGAGGTTCATGGAGTCCTAAAGAAATATGTCCGTAATCGCTTAGGCCGTATGGAAGCATCTCCATGGGCCATCAAACGAGAGGATGTCATCGGGTTTTGTGTTGACTTCATTCCTGCCTTAAGAAGATAGGTCTCCCTAAATCGCGGTATGAGGGGAGACTGACCGAAAAACGCACGCTTGGAAGGGACTCAATAATATGCGTGGACGGATATTCTTGGTCTCAAGCACACTACAGCTTCTACGTAACTCTACCTTGGTGACCCGTATGTCGATGAACACAAGAACAGTCAGGCTCCAAACACCGAGCAAAGTCGACGATCGGATTACATGTGAACACATCAGACTTTCAACAGTTGGTTGGAAACACATCTCGAGGTGACAAGACTGTTTGTGATGAGCTGTACTTGTTGTCCAGGGACCATCTTCGATCTGTAATGATTTGGAAAGGATACGAGATAAATGGGAATACATTTTACACGATTGACCAAGATCAAAAGAGCACCAACCAAAACAGCGGTGTCCGCTTTGATGCAGCAACCGGTGGGAAAGGACACATATTATGGTTACATAGTGGACATATGGGAACTTGACTACGGAGTAGATTTTAAGGTCCCTTTGTTTAAGTGCAAATGGGTCAATCTGTCAGAGGCGAGTAGGTGTAGACCCACAAGACGGAATGACAACAAGGATCTGAAAATCTTGGGTACACTGACGAACCGTTCATCCTAGCGAATGATGTGGCATAGGTTATCTATGTGAAGGACATGTCTACTGCATCGAGGAAAAGAAAAAATAAGGAAGCGAATACATCATACGATGAGCCAAAGCACCACATAGTTCTTTCAGAAAAGGGACATCCTGGGGAGTGGAGGGCAAGATGACATGTCCAAGAGTATGAAAAGTTTCATGAAATTCCTCCTTCAAAGTCAAGGCTGACCCAAGCATCCCGATAAACGATGAAGATTATCCATGGTTACTGTTGCAATAAGCAAATGACACAAGCGAAGAAAAGTGAAGACTTTCTCCATAACTATTATGATGATACCATGCTAACTTTGTAACAAACGAGTATGATACCATTGTCCGTTTTGTACATGCACATGCTATGCCAACTTTTTCAGAGTTCATTTGAAAACTATGAATTTAGGTCGAATTTTCAAAGAATTCAAATTTTAACTATTCAAATTTGAAAATTAATGGCACAAACAGAAAGTTTATAATTTTTCTAAAACTAATGGCACTAACAGAAAGTTTATAATTTTGTCGAACCTAAAAGCAAAAAGAATTAAAAATAAAGCAAAAACCAAAAGAAAATAAATAATGCAGAAAACAAAACAAAAAAACTGGAAAAAAATAAAAATAGCAACAATAATTATTTTGTTGTAAGTAGAAACAAAATAAAATAAATAAAGCAACAAAGAAAACAAAAAATGTTTTCAAATTTGAAAACTAATGGCACTAATGTAAAGTTTATAAATTTTCTAAAACTAAAAGCAAAAAGAATTAAAAAATAAAGCAAAAACAAAAGAAAATAAATAATGCAGAAAACAAAACAAAAAAACTGAAGAAAAAATATAGCAACAATAAGTATTTTGTTGTAAGTAGAAACAAAATAAACTAAATAAAGCAACAAAGAAAAAAAAAACAAAAAAAAAAAAAGTGCCACCTCTCGGGCCCCACACTGAATCGACTAGAAACCCTACCATGGGCCAGATTCAGTCCGCTGGAGGCCCAGTGAGGGCCCACAGCACACATTGCACGTTAGGCCCAAAGCTCGCTTTAGAGAGGAGCTCGAGAGGAAGGCGCACGCACCTTATAAACAAAGCGCACCCTCTCAACTAGCGAGGTGGGACTAAACATTTGGGCGTGAGGCAGCACAAGGCCTTTGGTCTGGTTGGTGGCACCAACCGGGACTAAAGGGGCATTGGTCCCGGTTGGTGCCACGAATCAGGACCAATGCTCTTTAGTCCCGGTTGGTGCCACCAACGGGACCAAAGGTCGCCGCTTCCCACCCTTTGGGCTGCTGAAAAGAGGCCTTTTGTCCCGGTTGGTGGCACCAATCGGGACTAAAGGGGGGCATTGTGTCACATCCCAGATAGACCATGCATTAGGGTGTGCATCATGTCTAAATTTCATTTGAATTTGAAATGGGAAGGCAGAAACCCTGAACACCCCCCTTAAAACAACTAGGGTTTACTAAAATTTATTTCAATGAATCAAATGCCCTTCAAAATGCTCATCCTCTTTGTTTGGGTTCGAACCCATGTCAAAGGAGGTGCACCATTTTCTAGGTCACCTAAGGGTTCTAGATTTAATCCACAAGTTTTGAAATGAGCATTTCAAATTATGAAAATATTTTAAATGTTCAAAATTGTCAAACTAAAATGTTTCATGTTGGGAATATTCCAACAAGTGACCAGAGCATTTGGTAATTTTAAAATAGTTCTGTATTTTAAAAACCCCAACAGAGTTCTGAAAATAGAAAAACTTTAAAAAAGGAAAAGCTACTCTGTCATGCATGATGACGCCCACTGCTGCCCAGCCTCAAAGAAATGGCCAATGAGCTGCTTGGCTCGCCAGCAGCAACTGAGGTGGCCGCGGCGAGCTTGGTAGGCGCGCCACGCAGCTGGCCGCCGCCACCTGCTTCACCTCGCCCGCCACGCTGGGCGACCTCAGCGTCGTCGCCCGACCCAGGACACCCCATTCTCCCCGCCTCTCTCTCGCTCTCCCCAACTCGGCCGACGCCATCGCCGACGCGCCACCGTCGACGCCGTGCTCCCGCCATCCATGCTCCTCCCCACTGTGTCCAGCAGCTCCGCCAAGACTCCACTACCCCTAGCTAGCCGAGTCCCACTCGCTCTAAGCACCCCGAGGCCACTACACCGACCTCGACCGAGCTTGAAGCCGCGGAGATCCCCATCGCCGCCGCCGCCCGATCGAACCGCCCGACCCGACGAGGCTCTCGACGGGTTCACTTTGTGAGCTCTGCTACTCCCCGTCCTCTCCGCTCTCTTCCTCTTGCACCACAACGAAGCGACGCCGATCACCCGAACGCACCGCCGCCGCCCGACTTGTCGCCGACGAGGCTCGGCCACCCAACGCCGCGCCACCTGTCCATCGCACTCACCACGCCCCAACGGGCCTAACTATGCACTTCCAGCGCCCGCCGAGCCCTCTAGCAACAAACCCGACATCACCCGAGCCCGGCCGCCGCCTCGATTGTCAGCGGCGCCCACTCCGCCACCCCTAACCTAATCGACCCACCAAACACCGCGGCTCATCCTCGGCTTCACGTAGATGCTCCCAGCGCTCCATTTGGTGCCCGAAAGTGCAAAGCACTTTGCTCCGCCACGCCTGCCCTCGGCGGCTAGACGCCGATGAGTTGACCTCCGTCTGTGGCCCCGTTGACTGTCTGAGTCAATGACAGTGGGGCCCTCCAGCTAAACTAATTAGGATTAGTTCTAATTAATTAAATTAGTTTAAACTAACTCGACATGCGGGTCCCACGGGTCAGTTTGACTGGACGACCCGTTGACCCCTGACGTCACGCTGACCTCATGCTGACGCATTAATTCAAATTCTGGAATTATTTTTATATAATAAATTCCAGAATATAAATCAAATTTCAAATGCTTATAACTTTTATTCTATAACTCCAAATGCAAAGATTTATATATGAAAATTATCAGAAAAATACACTCTATCCATTGGTACAGGTTTCATGCATGTTAAAACAAGTTAACTATGCTGAATAACCAGATTAAGATATTGCACCATTAGGCCTAACTCAAATGAGCTATCATTTGAACCTTTGATTCAAATGAGTTCATCCCTGCTCCTTCAACTTGCATTAGACCAACACACATCCATATTGCCATGTCATAGCATGCATCATATTGTTGCATATTGTCTTGTGTGTTTATTTGGTGTGTTTTCATGATAGGTTCTGCCTCAAGATAACCTCGACTACCCATCGAAGGGCGTTCTCTACCCCAGTTCCATCGAGCAAGCAATTCATTGATCATTCCGATACAAACCCATGTTCTCGCTTCTGCTCTCGTTATCGCATTAAGACAACGCGTTTCAACTGTTGTGTGCTGCGGTAGTTGAACCCACTTCCTTTGCATGACTGTCATTGCCACAAGAATTAGATGAAACCCACTAGTATGTGTAGGAGTTGATTGAGCCATGTTTGTGATTCCTACCATGCTATGCTTGCTATGCTTAGAGTTGTGTCGTGTCCGGCTCATCGGGATGATGAACTGGAGTGAAAGGTTGTGTTGGTTCGAGAGTGAAAGTGTTGAACACGATTTGGTAAAGGTATCGATGAGAGGCCATGTAGGAGTACATGGTGGGTTGTTTCATTGAAGCCGAACTTAAGAACTGAGATCTGTGTTTGTGATCCATGAAACAGCTACTACCACATATTGGGATCCTTAATTGACCCTCTCGGCTTCTTAACCACCCCTGCTCATAGTCCGGAGTTGCAAGTAGTTTCGTGTTTGTAGCATGTTTGGGGCCGCACGCAACGCTGACCTTAGGGGTGGGTTGTGTTGCGGTAGGCACCGTGGCCCGTGTACCGAGTGCCTGCTTGGTATCTCGGGAACCCCGCACACATCGTTCGGGCTGTATGGGAAACCTCGGCGGACTCCTGCGGATGGAACCCGAATAGGCGATAAACCTGGACTAGGGACTTGAGTGTTTAGGTAGGTGTGGCCGACACCCACGCTGGGCTTCCGCTTGAAGGTTGCCGAGTACATGTCGTGTAAACGATTTATAAGTGGTGAGAGCGTGTGTGAAGAGGTATACCCTCGCAGGTTAAATATGATCTATTCAATAGCCGTGTCCACGGAGAAGGACTTCAGGTTACCTATATCAGTTCATAGACAAGTAAATGGATACTACTAAAAGCCTCAAGATAAGTGTGAGTATCGTGGATGGCCCTCTCGGGATGATGACGAGAGAGGATCCACGGTGGAGTATTGTGATGGTGATTAGTGGACTCGTGTACGACAAAATGCTTTACAAAGTGTGTCACGTAGGATAGCTTAGCCAAGAGTCAAAGCTGGCTTGCTGCAGATAACCCCACTTCCTTCCTTGAGAATGTGCATGTATGATAGGA
Organism: Aegilops longissima; assembly: GCA_021605205.1. Classification (NCBI taxonomy): domain Eukaryota; kingdom Viridiplantae; phylum Streptophyta; class Magnoliopsida; order Poales; family Poaceae; genus Aegilops; species Aegilops longissima. Next base: position 682,532,451 of record CM038678.1, on the reverse strand, counting down.
TTCTGTGGTAAGACTTGCTGAGTACTTTTGTACTCATGTTTGCTTAATCAATATTTTTCAGAGGACTATACTACCCCCTCCGACGGATTCTATGTAGATGTTGACTTGACGAGTAAGCTAGCCACCTGTGTGGCGATCTAAGACTTGTGAAGGGCCATTGTAGATAGAAAGGCTCCAACAAGCTTTCTTTCTTTCTAGAGTCCAGACTCGCACATAAGTTGCTTCCGCATGTGCTTGTATGATTGTATGACTTGAGTGTTGGGTCATGTGACCCCACCTGTATGACTATAGTTATGTATGGCTCCTCGGAGCCACTTAAATAAAGTACTTGAGTTGTAGAGTTTTGTTGTGATGCCTTGTTGTATTTGCTCATATCGGGCATATTATGTGTATGATTGAAATGCTTGGTATGAGTGGATCCGACAAACTAGTTGTTTATCCTTGGCAGCCTCTCATATGGGGAAATGTAGTCTCGTGCTTCGAGCGATAGTAGTCCGCTACTGCCCGGTTCACCGAGTCCTGCTAGCCCAAAGACTACCGCTTGGACACTTGATCTGGCGGCATGTGATTCATTTCGTTCCTATGTCCTGTCCCTTCGGGAAATGTCACGCGGTGATACTTTGAGTCCTGCCTAGCTCTGCTACAGCCGGGATACCGGAGTCTCATAGCCTGCTACAGCCCGAGTTCATACGTTGATGACCGACATGCTCAAGTGTTTCATGTATGCTGTCCCCATAGGTTAGTGCCTTTGGGTTCACGACTAGCCATGTCGGCCCGGTTCTTTGTCATGTGGATGCTAGCGACACTATCATATACGTGAGCCAAAAGACGCAAACGGTCCCGGCCATGGTAAGGCGACACCGTGGGAATACCGTGCGTGAGGCCGCAAAGTGATATGAGGTGTTACCAGCTAGGTCGATGTGACTTGAATCGGGTCCCGACAGCGTTGGCATCGAGCAGGGGCTGCTCAGAGGTCCGCTAAGCCAAACCGGTCGGGTTGAGTCTAGAAATGCTTTAGTTATATGTAGGGAATTGATTGTGGAGGAACGTAAGGCTCTTTTTACTTCTTTACCTTATGCCCTCGATCCGAGTCATCCTCTTCTCATTCAACGTGGGTTTAGGACTAGGCTCTCTTCTCTCTATCGTTCACGTGTTACTAATCCGTAGTAACTTATAGGATTGTTGGTTACATCCTCAGTTCAGTGCTACTAAGTTTAGTACGCTATCATTGGAACCAGAACCTTGATATGATGTTGTTGAGTGGTTTTGCAAATCTGATTTTGAATGTCTCGAATCTGATTTTGAGCATTTACAGATGTTATGCTGCCCGGTTTTCCCTAGAAATTATAATGCCTTTGCCTTGTGGCTGTGCTTTCAGATGGCCACCCGTTCCCAGAACCAAGTGGTTCGCCTGACCCGTTGCATCGATGTGTGCGGTCACACGGCCATGTTGGTTAGGGTGATGATTGAGGCTGGTTATCGATGGTATCCTGAATATACCGTCGAGGAGCAGTTTAGGGATTTCAATCAAAGCCAATATCTATGCACGGTCCGGATTTATCCATCTTATCCCGGAGCTACTGAGCCACTTCACTGTTCTTATGGGCTCGGAATCACTATCGGAATGTCTGTACAAGATGCGGCCTATTCCATGATGACTATTATTCGAGCCAGACTGCCTTGCCGAGCAACACCGATTTCGCTATATGCCAAGATCCTTCCCGGGCGCATGGCTACCTTGAGGTTTGTACAGCGATGCATCCCATGAGGACTCACTCTCCGCACCACTACCGAAGTTGTTGGAGGACAAGGACCGTGAGAACCGGCCTTGCGTATGGAGCTGCTTTAATGCCCGCTCGACCACCTGGGCTACTCGACTAGGTTTGCACCCGCCGTGCAAGCCGGATATATGGACATGAGAGACTTGTACCCGTGAGGGAGAGTCTGCCAGACTTTATGGAGTGGCGTGAGGTTGGAGGCATCACTCTCCTCGTGGGCCTCGTCGCCACTGCTTGTTGGTCCACGGCCACATCCGAGTCCTTATGGTCCACAGTGCCCCACAGATTGTCTGCTTTCCTGGACGATCATGTTCCACTTCTGTGGCTGGGTGGTGACTTCTATGAGGACTACTATGGAGCTGCCCGAGATAGTAGTAGCATTCCTAGTATGGTAATGGTTGTGTTTCCACCGTCTGCGTGATTCGTGGAATACGACTTAGTGTGTATCATTCCTAAGTGTAGAAAATAATGTATAGGAGTTGGAATGCTTCCGATGAGATGTAACGCCTTCCTTATAGTTGTACTCCGTCGCTTGTACTAAACTATGAATGGTGTGTATGACCGATGGTATATATATATATGGCAGTTTTATATTACCATGTCATACGGATGAACATCCTTGCATTCCATGCTGTCCATTACCTTCCGCACTTCCTTGTTAAATTCTGCCATCCTGGTTTAAACCTTGCTTTGTCTCCCGTGATGGTCAACACGAAATACTCCTGCTGCTCCAGAGCAGGGAGAAGCCGCAGCCGAAATGTGAATCTGCGCAACCGCCATCCTTGGCCGAGGTGATGCCGAAGCGAACGCATAAGCCTTGAAACCAACCGCTTATTGGAGCGGATTGAACAAAACACAGACGCCAGCCAAGAAACGATGGGGTTTCACTTAATGATTTCGCAAGCTATACCCTCCAAAGTTCAAATGTTCCGTCGAGCCTCTCGACGCAGATGATTGGCTCCGCATCCACCACAAGCTGCGTTCCGCCAACGTGGCTGAGGCCGACAAAGTTACCTTTGCCGCCTATCATCCGGAAGGCCCCGCCGGTCTCGGTGGGAAAACTATGAGGCTATGCGTCCGGCTGGACAAGTTACAACTTGGGATGAATTCGGTGCCGCTTCCGCGAGCACCATATTCCGTAGGTCTTATGGACCGCAAGCGAGGAATTTTGCATTTCACCCAAGGCAGGTGACAAGGATGCCTACAGCCGTGAGTTTGGGAGGTTAGCACGTTATGCTCCCAAGAAGTTTCTACCGATGCTAAGAAGCAGGCGAGGTTCCGTAAGGACTTAGCCCCGAGCTACGCCGAGATCTCCGCTTGCATGAGTGTACCTCTTTCCCGGTTAGTCAATAAGGCTATCGGCGCCGAGATCGGGCAGACTGATTTGAGACTTCACGCAAGCACATCCGTGATCTCGATCGCCATCCGCTCTCGATCCCGTAAGCGCCGGGTTTGGGTTCCAAATACTGCCCTACCACCCAGGTTCACAACGAGGCCATCCTTCGAGGCGCCTCGCCCCAACCAGCCGTATTTTCCACCCAAGACTTATGGAGGTCCAACTGCTAGTGCTGCTCCACGTCCAAATGTGATCACTTGCTTCAAGTGTGGAGAGACGGGCCACTATATTCGAGAGTGTCCCAGAACAACCCCAATCAAGCCGGAAAGTCATTGGCCGCAAGCAAGCCAGGAAAGGTTCCCTATGCCAAACCAGTTGCCACCGCTCGTGGCCATGTCAACTATGTCTCTGCTGAAGAAACTTATGAGGATCCCAACGCCGCCCTCGATGCTTTCTTGTTAATTGCCATCCGCAACTGTTCTATTTGATATTTGAGCATCTCATTCATTTATTTCTCGAGAGCTATGCTCGATTGCACAACACCACATTCGTGACATGCCTACCTCCATGGAAATCTAAACTCCACGGTTCTAGATGGCAAACCTCTAGAATAAGCCATGGAATGAAATTCTTGTCGACAGATTAGTCTTTCTTGCATCTCTAATAGCTCTCAAGTCCTCGGACATAAACATCATCTTGGGTATGGACCGGATGTCACCCATTATGCTAAGATTGATTGCTCTACTAGAACTGCTCAACTTACCCATCCTTCGGCAAAACAAAGGATGTTTTAACCCGAGTGTCTAAGCGCCACTTTACTCCTTAAATGCCAACCTCTTCCGGACCTCAAGATATTCCGTAGTCCGTGATTTCCGGATGTCTTTCCGGAGGAACTGCCAGTGTTCCACCGACAGGATGTCGAGTTCGTGATAGATCTTATTCCCTAACCGTCCCAATCTCTAGAAGACCCTATAAGATGGCACCCCTAGAACTAGCTGAACTTAAGAAACAACTCGATGAGTCCTTGCAAAAGGTTTCATCCGCCCTAGTTCATCTCCATGGGCTTGCCCGTCCTCTTCGTCAAGAAGAAGGATGGTACGGATCGGATGGTTGTAGATTACCGACCTGCCAATTTGGTCACTATCAAAAACAAGTATCCGCTCCCGGGATCAACGACCTGTATGATCAGCTCGCTGGATCCTCAGTCTTTTCCAAGATGGATTTGAGGTTGGGCTACCATCAAATCAAAATCAAGAACGGGGACATTCCCAAAACGGCCTTTGTCACTCGTTATGGCCAATACGAGTACACCGTCATGTCCTTCGGTTTAACCAATGCTCCAGCCACTTTCTCTCGGTTAATGAACTCGATCTTCATGGAGTATTTGGATAAATTCGTCGTGGTATACCTCGATGATATACTCATCTACTCCAAGAATGAGGAAGAACATGCCAACACCTAAGGCTAGTATTGATGAAACTTCGAGAGCACCGCCTTTATGCCAAATTCTCTAAGTGTGAATTCTGTTACCGTGACCTATCTAGGACATGTAATCTCTGGTAAGGGTATTGCTGTCAATCCCGAGCGAGTTCAAGCCGTCCTTGATTGGACTCCACCTGAATCGGTCAAGCAAGTTCGGAGTTTCCTCGGTTTAGCGAGCTATTGCCGCCGCTTCGTCGAGAATTTCTCTAAAGTTGCTAAACCTCTAACCGAACTCCTCAAGAAAGATAAGAAGTTCGAATGGACGCCACAGTGCGAGATCAGCTTTCGGGAACTGAAAAGGCTCGACATCTGCTCCCGCATTAGTTCCACCAGATTTCTAAGGACTTTATTATCTATTACGGCGCCTCGCGACAAGGACTAGGTTGCATACTCATGCAAGATCGTCATGTGATTGCCTCACGATCTCGACGCTTCGGCCCACATGAGGATAACTATCCCACACACGATCTAGAGCTTGCAGCAGTGGTTCATGCACTCAAAACCTGGCGACATTACCTTACGGGTAATCGCTATAAATCTACACCGATCACCAAAGTCTGAAATATATCTTCACCCAACCGGATTTGAATCTCAGGCAAAGACGTTGGGTCGAGTTGATTACAGATTTCACTTAGGAATATCCTACACCCCTGTGCAAAGCCAATGTCATGGTGGACGACTAAGTCGCAAATCTTGTTGTAACAATCTGATGCTACAACAAAGTCAACCAATTCTCCACGAGGAATTTCGTAAGCTTAACCTTCACATTGTTCCTCGAGGATTCCTTTCCACCCTGGTGGCGAAACCTGACCTCACGGATCGAATCATAGCTGCTCAGCAGTATGATAGAGGGATATCCCGGATCAAGGAGAACATTGCTAACGGAGCTGCTAAATGTTTCTCCATAGATGAACGAGGTGTTGTCTTCTTTGAAAACCGCTTGGTGGTTCCCAAGAAACAACAGCTACGACAATTGATCCTTAAAGAAGCTCATGACTCTCCTCTCACCATTCATCCTGGTAGTACTAAAATGTATCAAGATCTACGCCAGAGGTTTTGGTGGACTAGGATGAAGAGAGAAATCGCTCAATACATTGCTAATTGCGACGCTCGCCGTCGAAGTTAAAGCAGAGCATCAACGGCCTGCCGGTACCCTTCAACCTTTGGAAATTCCTGAATGGAAATGGGATAAAATCGGTATGGACTTCATTACCGGGTTTCCCAGACCAAGAGAGGAATAATGCTATCTTCGTTGTTTGATCGCCTTTCCAAAGTAGCCCACTTCCTACCCGTTCGAGAGAGTATAACCGCTAGTCAGCTAGCTGAATTGTACATCTCTCGAATAGTGTCCTTCATGGTGTTCCATTGAAATTAACTCAGACCGTGGGAGTCTTTTCACCTCCGATTTTGGGAAAGTTTCAAAACGCTATGGGAACTCGCTCTCCTTTAGCACCGCTTCCATCCCCAATCAAGTGGTCAAGTAGAACGAAGTCAATCAAATCCTAGAGGATATGCTTCGAGCTTCATCATCTCTTTCGCATGAATTGGGAGAAATGCCTTCCATTCGCCGAGTTCGCGATAACAATAGTTATCAAGCCAGCTTGGGCAAAGCCCTTCAAGTTCTTTATGGACGAAATGTCGAACGCCTCTTAACTGGTCGAAACCGGGAGAGACAACTCTTTGGCCCGGATATGATTCAGAAGCGTAAGAGCAAGTTCGCGTCATTCGTGAGAAATTGAAAACAGCCCAATCTCGTCAAAAGAGCCAATATGATCGCAAGCATAAGCCTATGGCTTATGAAATTGGCGAGAAGGCTTACCTTCGTTACCTTTGAAGGAACCCATCGATTCGGTATCAAAGGCAAGTTGGCTCCTCGTTACATTGGACCCTTTCGCATTCTTGCCAAACGAGGGAAGTTGCCTACCAATTGAACTACCTCCGCATCTTCCAAGGTCCATGATGTCTTCCACGCTTCCCAACTCAGCGTTGCTTCTCGGATCCTATCCGTGGAGTGGACCACAAACGCTTGATCTCCAAGATAACCTCACCTATCGAGAATATCCTGTTCAGATCCTCGATCAAGCCGAAGCGAACCACTCGACGTCGGAATATCAAGTTTCTAAAGGTTCAATGGTCAAACCATTCCGAGCAAGAAGCAACTTGGGAAAGGGAGGATCGCCTTCACTTGAGTATCCCACCTTTTTTCGCAACAGATCCTAAATCTCGGACGAGATTCTTTTGAGTGGGGTGAGTTGTCACATCCTAGATAGACCATGCATTAGGGTGTGCATCATGTTTAAATTTCATTTGAATTTGAAATGGGAAGGCAGAAACCCTGAACACCCCCCTTAAAACAACTAGGGTTTACTAAAATTTATTTCAATGAATCAAATGCCCTTCAAAATGCTCATCCTCTTTGTTTGGGTTCGAACCCATGTCAAAGGAGGTGCACCATTTTCTAGGTCACCTAAGGGTTCTAGATTTAATCCACAAGTTTTGAAATGAGCATTTCAAATTATGAAAATATTTTAAATGTTCAAAAATTGTCAAACTAAAATGTTTCATGTTGGGAATATTCCAACAAGTGACCAGAGCATTTTGGTAATTTTAAAATAGTTTTGGTATTTTAAAAACCCAACAGAGTTACTGAAAAATAGAAAAAACTTAAAAAAGGAAAAGCTTACTGTCGCTCATGACCGCCCACCTGCCGCCCAGCCCAGCAGAAGCCAATGGCTGCTTGGCTCGGCCAGCAGGCAACTGGTGCCGGCCTGGCGAGCGCCAGGCGCCACGCAGCCGCCACGCTTCACCCCTCGCCTCGCCGCGCATTGCTCGACGACCTCCGCCGTCGCCCGACCCCCCTGTGACACCCCATTCTCCCCCCCCTCTCTCTCGCTCTCCCCCAACCTGGCCGACGCCATCGCCGACGCCACCGTCGACGCCGTGCTCCCGCCATCCATGCTCCTCCCCATCATGTCCAGCAGCTCCGCCAAGACTCCACTACCCCTAGCTAGCCGAGTCCCACTCGCTCTAAGCACCCCGAGGCCACTACACCGACCTCGACCGAGCTTGAAGCAGCCGGAGATCCCCATCGCCGCCGCCGCATCGATCGCCCCGACCCCGACGAGGCTCTCGACGGGTTCACTGTGAGCCCGGCTACTCCCGTCCTCTCCGCTCTCTTCCTCTTGCACCACAACGAAGCGCACGCCGATCACCCGAACGCATCCGCCCGCCGACTTGTCATGCCGACGAGGTTCCGCCACCCAACGGCCACGCCACCCTGTCCATCGCACTCACCACGCCCAACGGGCCTAACTATGCACTTCCTCCCGCCGAGCCCTCTAGCAACAAACCCGACATCACCGAGCCCCCGCCGCCGCCCGACTTCGTCGCGGGCCCCACTCCGCCACCCCTAACCCAACTCGACCCCACCAAACACCGCGGCTCATCCTCGCTTCACGAGATGCTCCCAGGCCCATTTGGTGCCCGGAAAGTGCAAAAGCACTTTGTTCGCGGCCTCGGCCTCGCCGGCGGCTAGACGCCGGTGAGTTGACCTCGTCTGCAGGCCCCTGCTGACCTGTCTCGAGTCAATGATGTGGGGGCCCTCCGCTAAACTAATTAGGATTAGTTCTAATTAATTAAATTAGTTAAACTAACCACGACATGCGGGTCCCACTGGTCAGTTTGACTGGACGACCCTGCTGACCCCTCGACACACGCTGACCTCATGCTGACGCATTAATTCAAATTCTGGAATTATTTTTATATAATAAATTCCAGAATATAAATCAAATTTCAAATGCTTATAACTTTTATTCTATAACTCCAAATGCAAAGATTTATATATGAAAAATTATCAGAAAAATACACTCTATCCATTGGTACAGGTTTCATGCATGTTAAAACAAGTTAACTATGCTGAATAACCAGATTAAGATATTGCACCATTAGGCCTAACTCAAATGAGCTATCATTTGAACCTTTGATTCAAATGAGTTCATCCCCTGTTCCTTCAACTTGCATTAGACCAACACACATCCATATTGCCATGTCATAGCATGCATCATATTGTTGCATATTGTCTTGTGTGTTTATTTCGGTGTGCTTTCATGATAGGTTCTGCCTCAAGATAACCTCGACTACCCATCTCAAGGGCGCTTCTCTACCCCAGCCCATCGTGCAAGCAATTCATTGATCATTCGATACAAACCCATGTTCTTGCTTCGCTCTCGTTTCATCGCATTAAGACAACGCGATTCAACTGTTGTGTGCTGCGGTAGTTGAACCCACTTCCTTTGCATGACTCACATTGCCACAAGAATTAGATGAAACCCACTAGTATGTGTAGGAGTTGATTGAGCCATGTTTGTGATTCCTACCATGCTATGCTTGCTATGCTTAGAGTTGTGTCAGTCCGCTCATCGGGATGATGAACTGGAGTGAAAGGTTGTGTTGGTTCGAGAGTGAAAGTGTTGAACACGATTTGGTAAAGGTATCGATGAGAGGCCATGTAGGAGTACATGGTGGGTTGTTTCATTGAAGCCGAACTTAAGAACTGAGATCTGTGTTTGTGATCCATGAACTAGCTACTACCACATTGGGATCCTTAATTGACCCTCTCGGCTTCTTAACCACCCCTGCTCATAGTCCGGAGTTGCAAGTAGTTTCGTGTTTGTAGCATGTTTGGGGCACGCAACGCTGACCTTAGGGGTGGGTTGTGTTGCGGTAGGCACCGTGGCCGGTGTACCGAGTGCCCGCTTGGTATCTCGGGAACCCCGCACACATCGCTCGGGGCTGTATGGGAAACCTCGGCGGACTCCTGCGGATGGAACCCTAATAGGCGATAAACCTGGACTAGGGACTTGAGTGTTTAGGTAGGCTGTGGCCGACACCCACGCTGGGCTTCCGCTGAAGGTTGTTTAGTACATGTCGTGTAAACGATTTATAAGTGGTGAGAGCGCATGTGAAGAGGTATACCCTGCAGGTTAAATATGATCTATTCAATAGCCGTGTCCACGGAGAAGGACTTCGGGTTACCTATATCGGTTCATAGACAAGTAAATGGATACTACTAAAAGCCTCAAGATAAGTGTGAGTATCGTGGATGGCCCTCTCGGGATGACGAGAGAGGATCCACGGTGGAGTATTGTGATGGTGATTAGTGGACTCGTATGCGACAAAATGCTTTACAAAGTGTGTCACGAGGATAGCTTAGCCAAGAGTCAAAGCTGGCTTGCTGCAGATAACTCCACTTCCTTCCTTGAGAATGTGCATGTATGATAGGATTCGTGGTAAGACTTGGTTTGAGTACTTTTGTACTCATGTTTGCTTAATCAATATTTTTCAGAGGACTATACTACCCTCCGACGGATTCTATGTAGATGTTGACTTGACGAGTAAGCTAGCCACCTGTGGCGATCTAAGACTTGTGAAGGGCCATTGTAGATAGAAAGGCTCCAACAAGCTTTCTTTCTTTCTAGAGTCTGTACTCGGACATAAGTTGCTTCCGCATGTGCTTGTATGATTGTATGATTTGAGTGTTGGGTCATGTGACCCCTACCTGTATGACTATAGTTATGTATGGCTCCTCTGAGCCTCTTAAATAAAGTACTTGAGTTGTAGAGTTTTGTTGTGATGCCTTGTTGTATTTACTCATATCGGGCATATTATGTGTATGATTGAAATGCTTGGTATGAGCGGATCCGACAAACTAGTTGTTTATCCTTGGCAGCCTCTCATATGGGGAAATGTAGTCTCGTGCTTCGAGCGATAGTAGTCCGCTACAGTACCGGTTCACCGGAGTCCTGCTAGCCCAAAGACTACTGCTTGGACACTTGATCGGCCGGCATGTGATTCATTTCGTTCCTTATGTCCTGTCCTTCGGGAAATGTCACGCGGTGATACTTGGAGTCCCGCCTAGCTCGCTACAGCCCGGATACCGGAGTCCTGTTAGCCCAGCTGCTTACAGCTCGAGTTCATACGCTGATGACCGACATGCTCAAGTGTTTCATGTATGCTCGTCCCCATAGGTTAGTGCCGCTTTGGGTTCACGACTAGCCATGTCGGCCCGGTTCTTTGTCATGTGGATGCTAGCGACACTATCATATACGTGAGCCAAAAGACGCCAAACGGTCCCGGGCCATGGTAAGGCGACACCTGTGGGAATACCGTATGTGAGGCCGCAAAGTGATATGAGGTGTTACCAGCTAGGTCGATGTGACTTGGAATCGGGGTCTCGACATTGGTCCCGTTCGTGGCACCAACCGGGACCAATGGTTTTGCTATATAAGC
>CM038678.1:682459310-682521467 GCA_021605205.1 Aegilops longissima | reverse complement strand
ATCTGCTCAAATCATCTGTGAAGGTCAGAAAATAACGATACCCACCTCAAGCCTCAACACTCATCGGATGCATACATCAGTATGTATTATTTCCAATAAACGAGTTGCTTGCTCCATTATTCGAGCGAGTTTTAGTCATCTTGCCCATAAGGCATGGTTAGCAAGCATCAAGTGATACATAATCAAGTGATTCCAAAATCCCATTAGCATGGAGTTTCTTCATCTTTACCTAATATGACCTAAGCGGCGTACCACAAATAAGTTGCACTATCGTTAGTAACTTTGCATCTTTTGGCTTCAATATTATGAATATGTGTATCACTACGATCGAGATCAACAAACCATTTTCGTTGGTGTGTATGACCATAGAAGGTTTTATTCATGTAAGCGAACAAAAATTGTTCTCTAACAAATGAATAATCGTATTGCAATAAACATGATAAAATCATATTCATGCTCAGCGAAACACCAAATAACACTTATTTAGGTTCAATACTAATCCAGAAAGTATAGGAGTCTGCGATGATGATCATATCAATCTTGGAACAACTTCAACACACATCATCACTTCACCTTAACTAGTCTGTTTTGATACGCAACTCCGTTTGAGTTACTAAACTTAGGCCGAACTAGTATCAAATCTTGAGGGTTGCTATAAACACTAGTAAAGTACACATCAATAACATGTATATCAAATATACCTTTGTTCACTTTGCCATCCTTCTTATCCATAAATACTTGAGCGGTTCCGCTTTAGTGACCAGTTCCTTTGCGGTAGAAGCACTTAGTCTCGGGCTTAGGTCTAGACACAGGCTTCTCCACTTGAGACAACTCTTGCCGTTCTTCTTGAAGTTCCCTTCTTCCTTTGCCCTTTTCTTGAAACTAGTGGTCTTGTCAACCATCAGCACTTGATGTTTTCTTGATTTCTACCTTCTCGATTTAGCATCACGAAGAGCTTGGGAATCGTTTACTGTTATCCTTGCATATTATAGTTCATCACGAAGTTCTAGTAACTTGGTGATAGTGACTAGAACTCAGTCAATCACTATCTTATCTGGAAGATTAACTCCCACTTGATTCAAGTGATTGTAGTACCAGGACAATCTGAGCACATGCTCCTGTTTGAGCTATTCTCCTCCATCTTTTAGCTATAGAACTTGTTGGAGACTTCATATCTCTCAACTCGGGTATTTGCTTGAAATATTAACTTCAACTCTGGAACATCTCATATGGTCCATGACATTCAAAATGTCTTTGAAGTCTCGGTTCTAAGCCGTTAAGCATGGCGCACTAAACTATCAAGTAGTCATCATATTGAGCTAGCCAAACATTCATAACGTGCATCTTGCTCCTGCAATAGTCATCACCTACCGGTGCATCAAGGACATAATTCTTACGTAGCAGCAATGAGGTTTATCCTCGGATCACGGACCAAGTCCGCATCATTGCTACTAACATTTTCAACTTATTTTCTCTAGGAACATATCAAAATATAAGCAGGGAGCAACAACGCGAGCTATTGATCTACAACATAGATATGCTAATACTACGAGGACTAAGTTCATGATAAATTAAAGTTCAATTAATCATATTACTTAAAAACTCCCTTAGATAGACAACCCTCTAATCCACTAAGTGATCCGTGATCCATATCAACTAAACCATGTCCGATCATCACGTGAGATGGAGTAGTTTCAGCGGTGAACATCACTATGTTGATCATATCTACTATATGATTCACCTCGACCTTTCGGTCTCCGTGTTCGAGGCCATATCTGTTATATGCTAGGCTCATCAAGTTTAACCTGAGTATTCTCGTGTGCACTGCTTTGCACCGTTGTACTTGAGCGTAGAGCCTATCACCCGATCATCACGTGGTGTTGCAGGCACGAACTTTGCAGCGGTGCATACTCGGAGAACACTTTTATCTTGAAATTTAGTAGAGATCATCTTATAATGCTACCGTCAATCAAAGCAAGATAAGATGCATAAAGATAAACATCACATGCAATCAATATAAGTGATATGATATCCATCATCATCTTGTGCTTTGATCTCCATCTCCGCTTGGTGGTTAAGAAACAACAGCTCGACAATTGATCCTAAAGAAGCTCATGACTCTCCTCTCACCATTCATCTGGTAGTACTAAATGTATCAAGATCTCGCGGAGGTTTTGGTGGACTAGGATGAAGAAAATCGCTCAATACATTGCTAATTACGTCTGCGTCGAGTTAAGCGAGCATCAGCGTACTCTGGTGCCCTTCAACCTTTGGAAATTCCTGAATGGAAATGGGATAAAATCGGTATGGACTTCATTACGGGTTTCCCGGGACCAGAGAGGAATAATGCTATCTTAGTTATGTTGATCGTCTTTCCAAGTAGCCCACTTCTCCGTTCGCGAGCATAATAACCTAGTCGCTAGCTGAATTGTACATCTCTCGAATAGTGTCCCTTCATGGTGTTCCTTGAAATTAACTGGGACCGTGGGGAGTCTTTTTCACCTCCGATTTTGGGAAAGTTTCCAAGCGCTATAGAACTTCGTCTCCTTTAGCACCGCTTTCCATCCCCAATCAAGTGGTCAAGTAGAGCGAGTCAATCAAATCCTAGAGGATATGCTTGAACCTGTCATCTCTTTCGGCATGAGCGGGGAAATGCCTTCCATTCGCCGAGGATTCGCGTATAACAATAGTTATCAAGCCAGCTTGGTAAGCCCCTTCGAAGTTCTTTATGGGCGGAAATGTGACGCCTCTTAACTGAGTGAAAGGGAGAACAACTCTTTGGCGGATATGATTCAGAGCGAAGAAACAAATTCGCGTCATTAAGTGGCGAAAACAGCCCAATCTCGTCAAAGAGCCAATATGACCGCAAGCATAAGCCTGGCTTATGAAATTGGCGAAAGAGGCTTACCTTGGTTACTCCTTTGAAGGAACCCATCGATTGATATCAAAGGCAAGTTGGCTCCTCGTTACATTGGACCTTTACGCATTCTTGCCAAGCGAGGGAAGTTGCCTACCGGTTGAACTACCTCCGCATCTTTCCAAGGTCCATGATGTCTTCCGTTTCCCAACTTCGGTGTTCTCGGATCCTATCCGTAGGTGGACCATGGCAAGCTTGATCTCCAAGATAACCTTACCTATCGAGAATATCCGTTCATTATCTCGATCAAGCCAAAGCGAACCACTTTCGGCCGAATATCAAGTTTCTAAGGTTCAATGGTCAAACCATTCCGGGCAAGAAGCAACTTGGGAAAGGGAGATGCGATCCGACTTGAGTATCCCACCTTTTGCAACAGATCCTAAATCTCGGGAATGAATTCTTTTGAGTGGGGTGATTGTCACATCCTAGATAGACCATGCATTAGGGTGTACATCATGTCTAAATTTCATTTGAATTTGAAATGGGAAGAAGGCGAAACCCGAACACCCCCTTAAAACAACTAGGGTTTACTAAATTTATTTCAATGAATCAAAATGCCCTTCAAAATGCTCATCCTCTTTGTTTGGGTTCCAGAACCCATGTCAAGGAGGTGCACCATTTTCTAGGTCACCTAAAGTTCTAGATTTAATCCTGAAGTTTTTGAAATGAGCATTTCAAATTATGAAAAATATTTTAAATGTTCAAAATTGTCAAGCTGAAATGTTTCATGTTGGGAATATTCCAAGTGACGAGGAGCATTACAGTAATTTTAAAATAGTTAAAGGTATTTTTAAAAACCTAGATTCTGATAAAAAACTTTAAAAAGGAAAAACACATGCACTTGTATTTTATATGCCTGACCCAGCATGGTAATTTATGGCTCGCTTGACAGGCAACCTTTAATCTTCCGTACGTGGCCTTGGTATATGACAGCCGCCATGCTTCACCCTATTTAACCCGCATACAGGGCGACCTCCGCGTCGTCGCCCGACCAGACACCCATTCTCCCCGCCCCTCTCTCTAGCTCTCCCCCAACTTGGCCAGCCATCGCCATGACATACGTCGTCGGCCGTGCTCCCATCATCCATGCTCCTCCCACCGTGTCCGGCAGCTCACGCGCACTCCACTACTAGCTAGCAGGTCCCACGCTCTAAGCACCAGGCCACTACACAGCCAACTAACTCATTAGTTGCAATGCTTAAAAGGCTTATGTGATGTGCATTACCGAGTGGGCCTAGAGATACCTCTTCAACAATCGGATGACAAATCCTAATCTCAAAATCGCCAACCAACAAGTACCTTTGGAGACACACAGCAGAAGCACCTTTATAATCATCCGATTCGTTGTGACGTTTGGTAGCACACAAAGTGTTCCTCCGTAAGCAGGAGTTGCATAATCTCATAGTCATAGGAACATGTATTAGTCATGAAGAAAGCAATAGCAACATACTAAACAATCAAGTGCTAATCTAATGGAATGGGTCAAGTCAATCACATCATTCTCCTAATGATGTGATCCGTTAATCAAATGACAACTCATGTCTATGGTTAGGAAACATCACTAGTAGAAAAGGGCAATGGCGAGGCAGTTCAGCCCATTAGTCTCGGTTCTTCCATGAACCGGACCAATGGAGAATATTGTCCGGTTAAATGAGCCCGAGGGCGGCGGGCCACGTGTGCCATTGGTCCCGGTTAAATGCAGCCCTTTTGGTCGGTTGGTGGGAATGACGGGACCAATGGGCCTAACTCTGACCCACCACCATTGGTCGGTTGGTGGCTTGAGCGGGACCAAAACTTCCCTTTAGTCGGTTCATGCCACCAACAGAGACCAATGATGTGCCTATATATATCCCCCAGCGTAAGAGCACCTTTGCTACATTTTTATCTTAGCCAAGGGAGAGGGGTTGGTGGTGCTCTAGCTCACCTCCTATGCTCACAAGGTGTTCGATGGAATGCCGAGCCAGGACTACTTAAGCTTTCTCCTCTCCAAGCTCGACCTCAAGCTCCATTTTCCTTAATATTTGTCTAGGTTTAGCGGTCCATCACGCTCCGTCCCGTCTTCACATGGTCGATCACCGCGCCCGATCTCATCGCCATGGCACCACCGTGGTGAGCCTCTTGTTCTTATATTCTTTACGAAGGAAAAATATTCTTACTTGTATGTTTAGATAGATACTTGTATTATTTTCTTACTTTTATTATTGCATCTTATATAGTGCAATGGTTTTAGTATCCGCCCACTTGACCTAAATCACATCTATGATTCGGATGTGGTATATATTATCTTTTCATAACTATTGGTTCATTTATTGTTTATGAAAATTATGCCGATAACGTGACATAAATTTTATTTATCTAGGAGGTTGTTTAACGGAAATTCAACCGACCCTATTGTCGAGAGGTTAAATTTAGTTGAAGAAGAAAACAATTTCTTGAAGGAAAAATATAAAAACTTGAGGAGGAGAAAATGATATTGGAGTTGCATGTTGCGGATGTCATCGATGATCACAAGATCAAGATGGATGCAATGCGCTTGAAGATTAGAAAGATTAGAAAATATGCCATTCATCACGAGGCTTGGTATCATTATGCCGTTGGATCAGTTATTACCTTGGTTGCGATTATGATCGCATTTGTTTCGCATTGAAATGTTTTACATAGTTTCAATGTATGGTTTAATTAATTTAGATGCTCTGCAAAGCTTTATGTTGTTAGATGAGAACTATGTATGTACTTTGGTTTTATGTGATGATGAACTTCTATTAATTTGGTCATTAATTATCTATTCATGATGTTACGTAATGATTTTGACACACTTAATAATATATAATGCACGTAGATGAACGGCAATGGATGTACGGTGTGAGACACACCTCAAGAGTACACTAAGGGTGTGCATGATTTTCTCAAAGTGGCTGGCGCAAACAAGCAGAATGGTTTTATGTGTTGTCCATGCCCTATATTTGGAATCTGAAGTCTTACTGCTGACTGAAAAATCCTTCACACCCACCTACTTTACAAGGGTTTCATGCCACACTATAATGTTTGGGCGAGGCACGGAGAAATAGGGGTTATGATGGAAGGCGGCGAAGAAGAAGAATACGATGACAACTATGTGCCCCTGAATACGGTGATGCTCTTGAACATCAAGAGGAACGAGACGATGTGCGATGGTGCTGCAATGGCGAAGCTGCTGAAGATCAAGAGGAACAGACGATGTGCCCGATGATGATGATCTCCGCGGTCATTGTCGATGCAAGGGCCATAATCTGAAAGTCAAAAGAAGCTGAAGTTGATCGCATGTTAGAGGATCACAAAAGGGTTGTACCCCAATTGCGAAGATGGCAACACAAAGCTCGGTACCGTCTTGGAATTGCTGCGATGGAAGGCGGAGAATGATGTGCTGATAAAGGATTTGAGAAGCTCTGAAAATAATGAAGAAGAAGCTTCAAAGGATATGAATGCCGACGGTACATACGCAGCAAAGAAGGTCGTATGCCCTCTAGGATTGGAGGTGGAGAAGATACATGCATGCCCTAATGATTGCATCCTCTACCGCGGTGCATACAAGGATCTGAATGCATGCCGGTATCACGGTGCATTGCGGTATAAGATCAGACGAGATGACCACAGTGATGTTGACGGTGAGCCTCCGGGAAGAGGTTCTGCGAAGGTGATGTGGTATGCTCCTATAATACCATGGTTGAAGCGTCTGTTGAAAGCGGAGAGCATGCCAAGTTGATGCGATGTACACAGTGAGGACCGTAAGAAAGGCGGGAAGTTGAGAGCACCGCCGGCGAATTGTGATGGAGAAAATCGAGAGAAAATCTTGGGTTGAGTTTGCAAAGGACCCAAGGGCGTATGGTTTGCTTTAAGCGCGGATGGCATTAATCCTTTCGGGGCGAGCAGCAATCACAGCACTGGCCCGTGACTCTATGTATGTATAACCTTCCTCCTTGGATGTGCATGAAGCGGAAGTTCATTATGATGCGGTTCTCATCAAGGCCTTAAGCAACCCGGCAGCGACATTGATGTGTACCTAAGGCCATTATAAAGAACTTTTACAGGTTGTGGAATGGAAATGGTGTACGTCGTGGGATGAGCACAAAAGGAGAATTTGACCTAAAGGCGTTGCTGTTCGTGACCATCAACGATTGGCCGCTCTCATTAACCTTCGGGACGGACAAACAAGGGATACCACGCATGCACGCCTGTTTACTTGACACCGATAGTATATACAGGAAGCTGCGGGAAGAATGTGTACACAGGCCATCATCGATTTCTTCCGACCAACCATCAATGTAGAAAGAAAGGCAAGCATTTCAAAGCGAGGCGGATCACGGAAGAAGCCGCCATGCGTACACATGATCACGTACTTGCTATGGTCGATGATTTACGTAATCTTTGGAAAGGGTCGGCGGACTAGCTGTTCGAATGGCCAGCGAGAATCACGCACCCATGTGGAAGAAGAAATCTATATTTTGGGACCTACCCTCTTGGAAAGACCTGAGGTCCGCTCTTGATCGGCGTGATGCGCGTGGCGAAGAACCTGCGTGAACCTGCTAGGCTTCTTGGGCGTGTATGGGAAGACAAAAGATACACACGAGGCACGGGAGGACCTGCAGCGCTTGCGAAAAAGAGGCATGCCTCCGAAGCGATATGAAGGTCCTGCCGGCTCGCTCTTCGAAAGAAGAAAGAAATCTTCTTTGAATGCACTTTCGATTATGAAGGTCGGTGGCTTCTCGCCGAATATAAAGGGAATAATAAATATGCGGAGAAAAGTTCGAGAACCTAAAGTCTCATGACTGCCACGTGATTATGGCGCAAGCTTCCGGTTGCATTGAGGGGCTTCTACGGAAAAGCGTCCGATTAGCCATTGTGAAGTTATGTGCATTCCTCAATGCAATATCTCGAAAGGTGATCGATCCAGAAAATCGTACCAGCGCTAAGGAGTGATGTGGCGCAATGTCTTGTCGATTTGAGCTGGTGTTCCCACCATCCTTCTTCAATATCTTGGCCTTGCGTCCTAGTTCATCTAGTCGGCGAGATTGTCATTACAGGGGCCCGTATTTCTACACAATATGTTCCCCTTTGAGAGGTTCATGGGAGTCCTAAAGAAATATGTCCGTAACCGCGCTAGGCGAAGGAAGCATCTCCATGGGCCATCAAGCGAGAGGATGTCATCGGGTTTGTGTTGACTTCATTCTGGCCTTAAGAAGATAGGTCTCCCTAAATCGCGGTATGAGGGAGGCTATTTGGAAAAACGCGCTTGGAAGGACTCAATAATATGCGAGGCCGGATATTCTTGGTCTCAAGCACACTACAGTTCTGAACTCTACCTTGGTGACCCGTATGTCGATGAACACAAGAACGATCTGTGCTCCAAACACCGGGAGGCGGTCTGACGGTATGGATTACATGTGAACACATCGGGACTTTCAGCAGTTGGTTGGAAACACATCTCGGAGGTGACAGCACTTTGTTTGTGATGAGCTGTACTTGTTGTCGAGGGACCATCTTATTGTAATGATTTGGAAAGGATCTGAGATAAATGGAATACATTTTACGATTGACCAAGATCAAAGAGCACCAACAAAACAGCGGTGTCGCTTTGATGCAGCAACCGACGGGGAAAGGACACATATTATGGTTACATAGTGGACATATGGGAACTTGACTCGGAGTAGATTTTAAGGTCCCTTTGTTTAAGTGCAAATGGGTCAATCACATCGGGAGGCGAGTGCAGGTAGACCCGATGCGGAATGACAACGGTGGATCTGAAAAATCTTGGGTACAGCGACGAACCGTTCGTCCTAGCGAATGATGTGGCATAGGTTATCTATGTGAAGGACATGTCTACGGACCGAGGAAAAGAAAAAATAAGAAGCGAATACATCATACGATGAGCCAAAGCACCACATAGTTCTTTCGGGAAAAGGGACATCACAGGAGTGGAGGGCAAGGCAGACATGTACGAAGAGTATGAAAAGTTTCATGAAATTCCTCCCTTCAAAGTCAAAGGCTGACCCAAGCATCACGATAAGCGATGAAGATTATCCATGGTTACGGTGCAATAAGCAAATGACACAAGCGAAGAAAAAGTGAAGACTTTCTCCATAACTATTATGATGATACCATGCTAACTTTGTAACAAGCGAGTATGATACCATTGTCCGTTTTGTACATGCACATGCTATGCCAACTTTTGAGTTCATTTGAAAACTATGAATTTAGGTCAATTTTCAAAGAATTCAAATTTTAACTATTCAAATTTGAAAATTAATGGCACAAAACAGAAAGTTTATAATTTTTCTAAAACTAATGGCACTAACGAGAAAGTTTATAATTTTGTTGACCTAAAAGCAAAAAAATTAAAAATAAAGCAAAAACCAAAAGAAAATAAATAATGCGAGAAAACAAAACAAAAAAACTGGAAAAAAATAAAAATAGCAACAATAATTATTTTGTTGTAAGTAGAAACAAAATAAAATAAATAAAGCAACAAAGAAAACAAAAAATGTTTTCAAATTTGAAAACTAATGGCACTAACGAGAAAGTTTATAAATTTTCTAAAACTAAAAGCAAAAAGAATTAAAAATAAAGCAAAAACAAAAGAAAATAAATAATGCAGAAAACAAAACAAAAAAAAACTGAAGAAAAAATATAGCAACAATAAGTATTTTGTTGTAGTAGAAACAAAATAAACTAAATAAAGCAACAAAGAAAACAAAAAAAAAAAAAAAAAAAAGTGCCACCTCTTTGGGCCCCACAGCTGAATCGACTAGAAACCCTACCATGGGCAGGATTCAGGTCCATGGGAGGCCAGTGAGCCCAACACACATTGCAGTTAGGCCAGCACCTTTTAGAGAGGAGCTCGAGAGGGAAGGCGCACGCACCTTATAAGCAGGTGCGGCACCCTCTCAACTAGCGAGGTGGGACTAAACATTTAGGCGTGAGGCAGCACAGGCCTTTGGTCTGGTTGGTGGCACCAACCGGGACTAAAGGGGGCATTGGTCCCGGTTGGTGCCACGAGCAGGACCAATGCCCCTTTAGTCCGGTTGGTGCCTGCAACCACCAAAGGCCGCCGCTTCCACCCTTTGAGGCTCTTTGAAAAGAGGCCTTTTGTCGGTTGGTGGCACCAATCGGGACTAAAAGAGGCATTGTGTCACATCGGATAGACCATGCATTAGGGTGTGCATCATGTCTAAATTTCATTTGAATTTGAAATGGGAAGGCGAAACCCCAACACCCCCCTTAAAACAACTAGGGTTTACTAAAATTTATTTCAATGAATCCGAAATGCCCTTCAAAATGCTCATCCTCTTTGTTTGGGTTGGAACCCATGTCAAGGAGGTGCACCATTTTCTAGGTCACCTAAGGGTTCTAGATTTAATCCACAAGTTTTGAAATGAGCATTTCAAATTATGAAAATATTTTAAATGTTCAAAATTGTCAAACTGAAATGTTTCATGTTGGGAATATTCAACAAGTGACCGAGAGCATTTTGGTAATTTTAAAATAGTTCTGGTATTTTAAAAACCCCAGCAGATTCTGAAAAATAGAAAAAACTTTAAAAAAGGAAAAGCTTACACATGCATGGCCCAATACTACCCACTGCCCGGCCCAATGCCAGCAGCAGTGGCTTCGCTTGACGAGCAGCAACTAATCTTGGCCGTGGCCTTGAGCCATAGCAGCCGCCGCCTGCCTTCACCCCTCGCCCGCCGCCGCCTGGGCGACCTCAGCGTCGTCGCCCGACCCAGGACACCCCATTCTCCCCCTGCCCCTCTCTCGCTCTCCCCCAACACGGCGGCGCCATCGCCGGCCGCGCCACCGCCGCGCCGTGCTCCCGCCATCCATGCTCCTCCCCACATGTGTCCAGCAGCTCCGCCGCCTCCACTACCCCTAGCTAGCCGAGTCCCACTCGCTCTAAGCACCCGAGGCCACTACACCGACCTCGGCCAGAGCTTGAAGCCGCGGAGATCCCCATCGCCGTCGCCGCCCATCGAACCGCCCCAACCCGGCGAGGCTCTCGGCCAGGTTCACTTGTGAGCACTGGCTACTCCCCGTCCTCTCCGCTCTCTTCCTCTTGCACCACAGCAGCGCCGTCGATCACCCAGAACCGCCGCCCGGCTAAATGCCCGACGAGGCTCCGGCCACCTGTGCCACGCGCCACCTGTCCATCGCACTCACCACGCCCCAGCGGGCTAACTATACACTTCCGCGCCTCGCCGAGCCCTCTAACAACAAACCCGACATCACCCGAGCCCGGCCGCCGCCCGGCTTCGTCGCCGGCGCCCTCCGCCACCCCTAACCTAACCCAGCCCACCAAACACATGGCTCATCCTCGGCTTCACGTAGATGCTCCCAGCGCTCCATTTGGTGCCGGAAAGTGCAAAGCACTTTGCTCCGCTTGCGCCCTGGCCTCGCCGTGGCTGAGCGCCGATGAGTTGACCTGTCCGTGGGCCTGTTGTTATCTGAGTCAATGACAGTGGGGCCCCTCGGTTAAACTAATTAGGATTAGTTCTAATTAATTAAATTAGTTTAAACTAACCACGACATGCGGGTCCCACTGGTCGATTTGACTGGGCGACCCGTTGACCCTGACGTCCGCTGACCTCATCTTGGCGCATTAATTCAAATTCTGGAATTATTTTTATATAATAAATTCAGAATATAATCAAATTTCAAATGCTTATAACTTTTATTCTATAACTCCAAATGCAAAGATTTATATATGAAAATTATCAGAAAAATACACTCTATCCATTGGTACAGGTTTCATGCATGTTAAAACAAGTTAACTATGCTGAATAACCAGATTAAGATATTGCACCATTAGGCCTAACTCAAATGAGCTATCATTTGAACCTTTGATTCAAATGAGTTCATCCCCTGTTCCTTCAACTTGCATTAGACCAACACACATCCATATTGCCATGTCATAGCATGCATCATATTGTTGCATATTGTCTTGTGTGTTTATTTCGGTGTGCTTTCATGATAGGTTCTGCCCCCGAAGATAACCTCGACTACCCATCTGAAGGGCAGTTCTCTACCCCATTCCATCGAGGCAAGCAATTCATTGATCATTCGATACAAACCCATGTTCTCGCTTCTGCTCTCGTTTCTTGCATTAAGACAACGCGTTTCAACTGTTGTGTGCTGCGGTAGTTGAACCCACTTCCTTTGCATGACTGTCATTGCCACGGTAACTAGATGAAACCCACTAGTATGTGTAGGAGTTGATTGAGCCATGTTTGTGATTCCTACCATGCTATGCTTGCTATGCTTAGAGTTGTGTCAGTGCGGCTCATCGGGATGATGAACTGGAGTGAAAGGTTGTGTTGGTTCGAGTGAAAGTGTTGAACACGATTTGGTAAAGGTATCGATGAGAGGCCATGTAGGAGTACATGGTGGGTTGTTTCATTGAAGCGAACTTAGAACTGAGATCTGTGTTTGTGATCCATGAAAGCAGTTACTACCACATATTGGGATCCTAATTGACCCTCTCGGCTTCTAACCACCCTGTTCATAGTCAAGGGAGTTGCAAGTAGTTTACGGTGTTTGTAGCATCTTTGGGGCCGCATAGCGCTGACCTTAGGGGTGGGTTGTGTTGCGGTAGGCACCGTGTTGATGTGCAGAGTGCCCGTTTGGTATCTCGGGAACCACACACATCGTTCGGGGCTGTATGGGAAACCTCGGCGGACTCCTGCGGATGGAACCGAATAGGCGATAAACCTGGACTAGGGACTTGAGTGTTTAGGTAGGCTGTGGCCGACACCCACGTTGGGCTTCCGCTTGAAGGTTGCGAGTACATGTCGTGTAAGCAGCGATAAGTGGTGAGCGTGTGTGAAGAGTATACCCTGCGGGGTTAAATATGATCTATTGAATAGCGTGTCCACGGAGAAGGACTTCGGGTTACCTATATCGGTTCATAGACAAGTAAATGGATACTACTAAAAGCCTCAAGATAAGTGTGAGTATAGTGGATGGCCCTCTCGGGGATGAGAGAGAGGATCCACGGTGGAGTATTGTGATGGTGATTAGTGGACTCGTATGCGACAAAATGCTTTACAAAGTGTGTCACGTGGGATAGCTTAGCCAAGAGTCAAAGGCTGGCTTCTGCAGATAACTCCACTTCCTTCCTTGAGAATGTGCATGTATGATAGGATTACGTGGTAAGACTTCTTGAGTACTTTTGTACTCATGTTTGTAATCAATATTTTTGAGAGGACTATACTACCCCCTCAAGCGGATTCTATGTAGATGTTGACTTGACGAGTAAGCTAGCCACCGGTGGCGATCTAAGACTTGTGAAGGGCCATTGTAGATAGAAAGGCTCCAACAAGCTTTCTTTCTTTCTAGAGTCGTACTCGAGACATAAGTTGCTTCGCATGTGCTTGTATGATTGTATGACTTGAGTGTTGGGTCATGTGACCCCTACTGTATGACTATGTTATGTATGGCTCCTCGGAGCCTCTTAAATAAAAGTACTTGAGTTGTAGAGTTTTGTTGTGATGCCTTGTTGTATTTACTCATATCGGGCATATGCGTGTATGATTGAAATGCTTGGTATGGTGGGATCCGACAAACTAGTTGTTTATCCTTGGCAGCCTCTCATATGGGAAATGTAGTCTCGTGCTTACGGCGATAGTAGTCCGCTTCTGACCGGTTCACGAGTCACTGCTAGCCCACACTCTTGCTTGGACACTTGGCGGCGGCATGTGATTCATTTCGTTCCTATATACATCCCTTGAAAATGTCGCGCGGTGATACTTGGAGTCCTGCCTAGCACTTACTGACCGGGATACGAGTCTGTTAGCCAGTGCTACAGCCGAGTTCATCGTTGATGACCGACATGCTCGAAGTGTTTCATGTATGCTGTCCCCATAGGTTAGTGCGCTTTGGGTTCACGACTAGCCATGTCGGCCGGGTTCTTTGTCATGTGGATGCTAGCGACACTATCATATCGTGAGCCAAAAGGCATAAGCGGTCCGGGCCATGGTAAGCGACACCGGTGGGAATACCGTGCGTGAGGCGCAAAGTGATATGAGGTGTTACCAGCTAGGTCGATGTGACTTGGAATCGGGGTCTGACAGCGTTGGCATCGAGGCGGGGCTGCTGTAGGTCCGCTAAGCCAAAGCTGGTGAAGTTGAGTCTAGAAATGCTTTAGTTATATGTAGGGAATTGATTGTGGGAGGGAGCGTAAGGCTCTTTTACTTCTTTACCTTATGCCCTCGATCGGGTCATCCTCTTCTCATTCAACGTGGGTTTAGGACTAGGCTCTCTTCTCTCTATCGAGGTTCACGTGTTACTAATCCGTAGTAACTTATAGGATTGTTGGTTACATCCTCGATTCGGTGCTACTAAGTTTAATATGCTATCATTGGAACGAGAACCTTGATATGATGTTGTTGAGTGGTTTTGCAAATCTGATTTTGAATGTCTCAAATCTGATTTTGAGCATTCTGAGATGTTATGCTGCGGTTTTCCTAGAAATTATAATGCCTTTGCCTTGTGGCTGTGCTTTCGAGATGGCCACCGTTCCCGAGAACCAAGTGGTTCGCTGACCCGTTGCATCGATGTGTGCGGTCACACGGCCATGTTGGTTAGGGTGATGATTGAGGCTGGTTATCGATGGTATCCACGAATATACCGTCGAGGAGCAGTTTAGGGATTTCAATCAAAGCCAATATCTATGCACGGTCGGATTTATCCATCTTATCCGAACTCTTGAGCCACTTCACTTTGTTCTTATGGGCTCGGAATCACTATCGGAATATGCATGCAAAGATGCGGCCTATTCCATGATGACTATTATTCGAGCGGGACTGCTTCTTTGAGCAACACGATTTCCGCTATATGCGGCATCCCTTCACAGGCGCATGGCTACCTTGAGGTTTGTACAGCGATGCATCCCATGAGGACTCACTCCTCCGTACCACTCTTGAGTTCTTTGGAGGACAAGGACCGTGAAACCGGGCCTTGCGTATGGAGCTATTTAATGCCCGTTCGACCCTTTGGGCTACTCGACTAGGTTTGCACCTGCCGTGCAAGCGGATATATGGACATGAGAGACTTGTACCCGTGAGGGAAGTCTGCCGGACTTTATGGAGTGGCGTGAGGTTGGAGGCATCACTCCTCCTCGTGGGCCTCGTCTGCCACCGTTTGTTGGTCCACGGCCACATCCGAGTCCTTATGGTCCACAGGCCCCACAGAGTTATGCATTTCCGGACGATCATGTTCCACTTCGAGGCTGGTGGTGACTTCTATGAGGACTACTATGGAGCTGCTGAGATAGTAGTAGCATTCCTAGTATGGTAATGGTTGTGTTTCCACCGTCTGCGTGATTCGTGGAATACGACTTAGTGTGTATCATTCGGAAGTGTAGAAAAATAATGTATAGGAGTTGGAATGCTTCCGATGAGATGTAGCGCCTTCCTTATAGTTGTACTCCGTCGGGCTTGTACTAAACTATGAATGGTGTGTATGACCGATGGTATATATATATATGGCAGTTTTATATTACCATGTCATACGGATGAACATCCTTGCATTCCATGCTGTCCATTACCTTCCGCACTTCCTTGTTAAATTCTGCCATCCTGGTTTAAACCTTGCTTTGTCTCCCGGGATGGTCAACCTGTAATACTCCTGCTGCTCGGGCGCAGGGAGAAGCCATGCAGCCAGAAATGTGAATCTGCCGCAACCGCCATCCTTGGCGAGGTGATCTTTGAAGCGAGCATAATAAGCCTGAAACCAACCGCTTATTGGGCGGATTGAACAAAACACAACCGCCAGCCAAGAAAGCGATGGGGTTTCACTTAATGATTTCGTCAAGCTATACCTCCAAAGTTCAAATGTTCCGTCGAGCCTCTCGGCGCGGATGATTAGCTCCGCGGCATCCACCACAAGCTGCGTTCCGTAGCGTGGCTGAGGCTGACAAAGTTACCTTTGCCGCCTATCATCTGGAAGGCCCTGCCGATCTCTGGTGGGAAAACTATGAGGCTATCGTCCGGCTGGACAAGTTACAACAGGATGAATTCAGTGCCGCCTTCGCGAGCACCATATTCGAAGGTCTTATGGACCGCATAAGCGAGAATTTTGCGTTTCACCCAAAGGCGGTGACGGTGGATGCCTCTGCCGTGAGTTTGGGAGGTTAGCGTTATGCTCGAAGAAGTTTCTACCGATGCTAAGAAGCGGCGAGGTTCCGTAAGGGACTTAGCCACTGAGCTACGCCGAGATCTCCGTTTGCATGAGTGTACCTCTTTCCGAAGCTAGTCAATAAGGCTATCGGCGCCGAGGCCCAGGCAGACTGATTTGAGACTTCATAAGCACATCCGTGATCTTGGATCGTCATCCGCTCTGGATCCCGAAGCGCGGGTTTGGGTTCCAAATACTGCCCTACCACCGGAGTTCACCCGAGGCCATCCTTGAGCGCCTCGCCCCAACCAACCGTATTTTCCACCCAAGACTTATGGAGGTCCAACTGCTAGTGCTGCTCCACGTCCAAATGTGATCACTTGCTTCAAGTGTGGAGAGGCAGGCCACTATATTGAGAGTGTCCCAGAACAACCCCAATCAAAATTGGAAAGTCATTGGCGCGGCAAGCCAGCGGAAAGGTTCCCTATGCCAAACCAGGTTGCCACCGCTCGTGGCCATGTCAACTATGTCTCTGCTGAAGAAACTTATGAGGATCCCAGCGTGCGTCCTCGATGCGCTTCTTGTTAATTGCCATCCGGCAACTGTTCTATTGATCTTTGGAGCATCTCATTCATTTATTTAGAGAGCTATGCTCGATTGCACAACACCACGATTCGTGACATGCCTACCTCCATGGAAATCCAAACTCCACGGTTCTAGATGGCAAACCTCTAGAATAAGCCATGGGAATGAAATTCTTGTCGACAGATTAGTCTTTCTTGCATCTCTAATAGCTCTCAAGTCCTCGGACATAAACATCATCTTGGGTATGGACTGGATGTCAGCCCATTATGCTAAGATTGATTGCTCTACTAGAACTGTTCAACTTACCCATCCTTGGGCAAAGCGGTGGATGTTTTAACCCGAGTGTCTAAGCGCCGACTTTACTCATAAATGCCAACCCTCTTCCGGACCTCGAAGATATTCCGGTGATCCGTGATTTCCGGATGTCTTTCGGAGGAACTGCCGGTGTTCCACGGCGGGGATGTCGAGTTAAGTGATAGATCTTATTCCGGAACCGTCCCAATCTCTAGAAGACCTTATAAGATGGCACCCCTAGAACTAGCTGAACTTAGAAACAACTCGATGAGTCCTTGCAAAAGGGTTTCATCCGTCCTAGTTCATCTCCATGGGCTTGCCCGTCCTCTTCGTCAAGAAGAAGGATGGTGCGGATCGGATGGTTGTAGATTACCGACACTGTCAATTTGGTCACTATCAAAAACAAGTATCCGCTCCCGGGATCAACGACACATATGATCAGCTCATTGGATCCTCGATCTTTTCAAGATGGATTTGAGGTTGGGCTACCATCAAATCAAAATCAAACGAGGACATTCCCAAAAGCGGCCTTTGTCACTCGTTATGGCCAATCTGAGTACACCGTCATGTCCTTGGGTTTAACCAATGCTCCAGCCACTTTCTCTCGGTTAATGAACTCGATCTTCATGGAGTATTTGGATAAATTAGTGGTGGTATACCTCGATGATATACTCATCTACTCAAGAATGAGGAAGAACATGCGAACACCTAAGGCTAGTATTGATGAAACTTGAGAGCACCGCCTTTATGCCAAATTCTCTAAGTGTGAATTCTGGTTGCGAGTGACCTATCTAGGACATGTAATCTCTGGTAAGGGTATTGCTGTCAATCCCGGCGAGTTCAAGCCGTCCTTGATTGGACTCCACTGAATCGGTCGAAGCAAGTTGGAGTTTCCTCGGTTTAGCGAGCTATTGCCGCCGCTTCGTCGAGAATTTCTCTAAAGTTGCTAAACCTCTAACGAACTCCTCAAGAAAGATAAGAAGTTGAATGGGCGCCACGGTCGAGATCAGCTTTCGAGGCTGAAAAGGCGCTGACATCTGCTCCGTACTAGTTCCACCAGATTTCTCTAAGGACTTTATTATCTATTACGGCGCCTCGCGACAAGGACTAGGTTGCATACTCATGCAAGATCGTCATGTGATTGCCTCGCATCTCGACGATTCGTCCACATGAGATAACTATCCCACACGATCTAGAGCTTGCGGCGATGGTTCATGCACTCAAAACCTGGCGACATTACCTTACGGGTAATCGTTGCGAAATCTACTGATCACCAAAGTCTGAAATATATCTTCACCCAGCGGTTTGAATCTCGGGCAAAGGCGTTGGGTCGAGTTGATACAGATTTCGACTTAGGAATATCCTACACCCGAGCAAAGCCAATGTCATGGTGGCGCACTAAATCATAAATCTTGTTGTAACAATCGATGCTACAACAAAGTCAACCAATTCTCCACGAGGAATTTACGTAAGCTTAACCTTCACATTGTTCCTCGAGTTCCTTTCCACCACAGTGGCGAAACCTGACCTCACGGATCGAATCATAGCTGCTCGGCGATATGATAGAGGATATCCGGATCAAGGAGAACATTGCTAACGGAGCTGCTAAATGTTTCTCCATAGATGAACAGTGTTGTCTTCTTTGAAAACCGCTTGGTGGTTCCCAAGAAACAACAGCTACGACAATTGATCCTAAAAGAAGCTCATGACTCTCCTCTCACCATTCATCTGGTAGTACTAAAATGTATCAAGATCTCGCGGAGGTTTTGGTGGACTAGGATGAAGAGAAATCGCTCAATACATTGCTAATTGCGGCGTCTGCGTCGAGTTAAGCGAGCATCAACGACCTCTGGTACCCTTCAACCTTTGGAAATTCCTGAATGGAAATGGGATAAAATCGGTATGGACTTCATTACGGGTTTCCCGGACCAAGAGAGAATAATGCTATCTTCGTTGTCGTTGATCGTCTTTCCAAAGTAGCCCACTTCCTACCGTTCGCGAGAGTATAACCGCTAGTCAGCTAGCTGAATTGTACATCTCTCGAATAGTGTCCCTTCATGGTGTTCCTTGAAATTAACTTTCGGACCGTGGGAGTCTTTTCACCTCCGATTTTGGGAAAGTTTCCAAAACGCTATGGGAACTTCGTCTCTCCTTTAGCACCGCTTTCCATCCCCAATCAAGTGGTCAAGTAGAGCGAGTCAATCAAATCCTAGAGGATATGCTTGAACTTCATCATCTCTTCGGCATGAATTGGGAGAAATGCCTTCCATTCGCCGAGTTCGCGTATAACAATAGTTATCAAGCCAGCTTGGGCAAAGCCCCTTCGAAGTTCTTTATGGGCGGAAATGTGAGCGCCTCTTAACTGGTGAAACGGGAGAGACAACTCTTTGGCGGATATGATTCGAGGAAGCGAAGAGCAAGTTCGCGTCATTAAATGAAAGCGAAAACAGCCCAATCTCGTCAAAAGAGCCAATATGACCGCAAGCATAAGCCTATGGCTTATGAAATTGGCGAAGAGGCTTACCTTGGTTACTCCTTTGAAGGAACCCATCGATTGATATCAAAGGCAAGTTGGCTCCTCGTTACATTGGACCCTTCGCATTCTTGCCAAGCGAGGAAGTTGCCTACCAATTGGAACTACCTCCGCATCTTTCCAAGGTCCATGATGTCTTCCGTTTCCCAACTCGGCGTTGCTTCTCGGATCCTATCCGTGGAGTGGACCACAAACGCTTGATCTCCAAGATAACCTTACCTATCGAGAATATCCGTTCGTATCCTCGATCAAGCCGAAGCGAACCACTCGGCGTCGAATATCAAGTTTCTAAAGGTTCAATGGTCAAACCATTCCGAGCAAGAAGCAACTTGGGAAAGGGAGGATCGTCTTCGACTTGAGTATCCCACCTTTTTAGCAACAGATCCTAAATCTCGGGGCGAGATTCTTTTGAGTGGGGTGAGTTGTCACATCCTAGATAGACCATGCATTAGGGTGTGCATCATGTCTAAATTTCATTTGAATTTGAAATGGGAAGGCGAGAAACCCGAACACCCCCTTAAAACAACTAGGGTTTACTAAAATTTATTTCAATGAATCCGAAATGCCCTTCAAAATGCTCATCCTCTTTGTTTGGGTTCAGAACCCATGTCAAGGAGGTGCACCATTTTCTAGGTCACCTAAGGGTTCTAGATTTAATCCACAAGTTTTGAAATGAGCATTTCAAATTATGAAAAATATTTTAAATGTTCAAAAATTGTCAAACTGAAATGTTTCATGTTGGGAATATTCCAACAAGTGACCAGGAGCATTTGGTAATTTTAAAATAGTTTTGGTATTTTAAAAAACCCCAACAATTCTGAGAAAATAGAAAAAACTTTAAAAAAGAAAAACTTACACATGCCCTTGGCCGGCCCACCCATTGCCCAGCCCAGCAGCAGCAATGCGTGGCTGCTTAGCTCGGCTTGACGAGCAACTGGTGCCCGGCCGGGCCTTGAGCGCGCCACGCAGCCGGCCGCCGCCTGCTTCACCCTCGCCACCCGCCCATACTGGGCGACCTCCGCGTCGTCGCCCGACCCCAGGACACCCCATTCTCCCCCTGCCCCTCTCTCGCTCTCCCCCAACCTGGCAGCGCCGCCATCGCCGGCCGCGCCACCGTCGGCGCCGTGCTCCCGCCATCCATGCTCCTCCCCACCGTGTCCGGCAGCTCCGCGCACTCCACTACCCCTAGCTAGCCGAGTCCCACTCGCTCTAAGCACCAGAGGCCACTACACCGACCTCGTAGAGCTTGAAGCCGCGGAGATCCCCATCGCCCGTCGCCGCCCGCATCGAACCGCCCCGACCCAGCGAGGCTCTCGGCAGGTTCACTTGTGAGCTTGCTACTCCCGTCCTCTCCGCTCTCTTCCTCTTGCACCTAGCAGCGCCGTCGATCACCCGAACGCATCACGCCGCCCGACTTCGTCGCCGGCGAGGCTCCGGCCACCAACGGCACGCCACCCTGTCCATCGCACTCACCACGCCCCAGCAGACCTAACTATGCACTTCCCGCGCCTCGCCGAATCCTCTAACAACAAACCCGACATCACCCGAGCCCGGCCGCCGCCCGACTCGTCGCCGGCGCCCACTCGACCACCCTAACCCAGCCGACCCCACCAAACACAGCGGCTCATCCTCGACTTCACGTAGATGCTCCCAGCGCTCCATTTGGTGCCGGAAAGTGCAAAAGCACTTTGCTCCGCTTGGCGCCCAGCCTCGCCGTGACTGAGCGCCGATGAGTTGACCACTGTCCAGTGGGCCTGTTGGTTATCTGCGAGTCAATGACGGTGGGGCCCCTCGGTTAAACTAATTAGGATTAGTTCTAATTAATTAAATTAGTTTAAACTAACCACGACATGCACGGGTCCCATTGGTCAGTTTGACTGGGCGACCCGTTGACCCTGACGTCCACGCTGACCTCATCTTGGCGCATTAATTCAAATTCTGGAATTATTTTATATAATAAATTCCAGAATATAAATCAAATTTCAAATGCTTATAACTTTTATTCTATAACTCCAAATGCAAAGATTTATATATGAAAAATTATCAGAAAAATACACTCTATCCATTGGTACAGGTTTCATGCATGTTAAAACAAGTTAACTATGCTGAATAACCAGATTAAGATATTGCACCATTAGGCCTAACTCAAATGAGCTATCATTTGAACCTTTGATTCAAATGAGTTCATCCCCTGTTCCTTCAACTTGCATTAGACCAACACACATCCATATTGCCATGTCATAGCATGCATCATATTGTTGCATATTGTCTTGTGTGTTTATTTGGTGTGCTTTCATGATAGGTTACGCCCGAAGATAACCTCGACTACCCATCGAAGGCGTTCTCTACCCCAGTTCCATCGAGCAAGCAATTCATTGATCATTCGATACAAACCCATGTTCTTGCTTCGCTCTCGTTTTTGCATTAAGACAACGCGTTTCAAGCTGTTGTGTGCTGCGGTAGTTGAACCCACTTCCTTTGCATGACTGTCATTGCCACGATAACTAGATGAAACCCACTAGTATGTGTAGGAGTTGATTGAGCCATGTTTGTGATTCCTACCATGCTATGCTTGCTATGCTTAGAGTTGTGTCAGTCGGCTCATCGGGATGATGAACTGGAGTGAAAGGTTGTGTTGGTTCGAGTGAAAGTGTTGAACACGATTTGGTAAAGGTATCGATGAGAGGCCATGTAGGAGTACATGGTGGGTTGTTTCATTGAAGCCGAACTTAGGCTGAGATCTGTGTTTGTGATCCATGAACTAGTTACTACCACATATTGGGATCCTTAATTGACCCTCTAAACTTCTTAACCACCCTGTTCATAGTCAGGAGTTGCAAGTAGTTTACGGTGTTTGTAGCATCTTTGGGGCCATATAGCGTGACCTTAGGGGTGGGTTGTGTTGCGGTGAAGCACCGTGGCCGGTGTGTGCAGTGCCCGTTTGGTATCTCGGGAACCACTGCACATCGTTCGGGGCTGTATGGAAACCTCGGCGGACTCCTGCGGATGGAACCCGAATAGGCGATAAACTGGACTAGGGACTTGAGTGTTTAGGTAGGCTGTGGCCGACACCCACGTTGGGCTTCCGCTTGAAGGTTGCAGTACATGTCGTGTAAGCGGCGATAAGTGGTGAGCGTGTGTGAAGAGGTATACCCTGCGGGGTTAAATATGATCTATTGAATAGCCGTGTCCACGGAGAAGGACTTCGGGTTACCTATATCGGTTCATAGACAAGTAAATGGATACTACTAAAAGCCTCAAGATAAGTGTGAGTATCGTGGATGGCCCTCTCGGGGATGACGAGAGAGGATCCACGGTGGAGTATTGTGATGGTGATTAGTGGACTGGTGTATGCGACAAAATGCTTTACAAAGTGTGTCACGTGGGATAGCTTAGCCAAGAGTCAAAGCTGGCTTCTTGCAGATAACTCCACTTCCTTCCTTGAGAATGTGCATGTATGATAGGATTACGTGGTAAGACTTCTTGAGTACTTTTGTACTCATGTTTGTAATCAATATTTTTGAGAGGACTATACTACCCCTCAAGCGGATTCTATGTAGATGTTGACTTGACGAGTAAGCTAGCCACCCGGTGGCGATCTAAGACTTGTGAAGGGCCATTGTAGATAGAAAGGCTCCAACAAGCTTTCTTTCTTTCTAGAGTCAGTACTCGGACATAAGTTGCTTCGCATGTGCTTGTATGATTGTATGACTTGAGTGTTGGGTCATGTGACCCCTACGTATGACTATGTTATGTATGGCTCCTCGGAGCCACTTAAATAAAATACTTGAGTTGTAGAGTTTTGTTGTGATGCCTTGTTGTATTTACTCATATCGGGCATATTGCGTGTATGATTGAAATGCTTGGTATGAGCGGGATCCGACAAACTAGTTGTTTATCCTTGGCAGCCTCTCATATGGGGAAATGTAGTCTCGTGCTTACGGCGATAGTAGTCCGCTTCTGACCGGTTCACGAGTCCTGCTAGCCCAGCACTCTGCTTGGACACTTGGTGGCGGCATGTGATTCATTTCGTTCCTATATCATCCCTTGAAATGTCCGCGGTGATACTTGGAGTCTGCCTAGCTTTGCTACAGCCCGGGATACGAGTCCTGTTAGCCCGATGCTACAGCCCGAGTTCATCGTTGATGACCGACATGCTCGAAGTGTTTCATGTATGCCTGTCCCCATAGGTTAGTGCGCTTTGGGTTCACGACTAGCCATGTCGGCCGGGTTCTTTGTCATGTGGATGCTAGCGACACTATCATATCGTGAGCCAAAAGGCGCAAGCGGTCCGGGCCATGGTAAGGCGACACCGTGGAATACCGTCGTGAGGCCGCAAAGTGATATGAGGTGTTACCAGCTAGGTCGATGTGACTTGGAATCGGGTCTGACACATTGGTCGGTTAAATGGCACCAACGGGACCAATGGCTTTGCTATAAGCCAGCACTTAGGAAATTTCAGATTTCCCTCGATTTCCCCGATGACACCGAGCACATCGGCGCTGCCGAGGCTGTCCGCCGCCCGCCGCCCTGCCCTGTCGCCGTCGCCCAGCGCCCTCGCCGACCGTCGCCCCGCCCTAAATCGTCGCCCGCGCCGTCGTCGCCGCCGCCAGCGCCCTCGCCGCCCGCCGCCCCGCCATCGCTGTTGCCCGTGCCCTCGCCGGCCGTCGCCCGCGCCCTGCTTGCGCCGTGCCGGCGCCGTCGCCATGCCAGCGTCGCCTGCCCAGCGCCATCGCTGCCCGGTCCGCGCCTCCCGCACTCTTTATGCAGGCTGGCCGCCTCCTCATATAAATATAAATATATATATACATATATATGAAAAAATGCATATATATATATATATATATATATTTTTTCATATATATGTTGATGATGATATGATGATGTTGATGATATGATGATGTTGATGATATGATGATGTTGATGATATGATGATGTTGATGACATGTTCATGTTGATGATATGATGATGCTTTTCTCATATATGTATTAGTTTTTTAAGTTGTTAGTAGATATCGATTTTAGGTTAGTGCATTTTATCACTAATTTTAGGTTAGTTGATCAATTTAGTGCATTTTATGTTTGTTGCATTTTAGGTTAGTGCATTTTATGTTAGTGGAGAGGAAAAAGTAAAATAAGGAAAAGGAAGAAAAGAGGAAGGAAGAAAAGGAAGAAGAAGAAAAAGAAGGAGAGGAAAAAGGAAAATAAGTAGAGAAAGAAGGAGAAGAAGAAGGAGAAGAGGAGGAGAGGAAGAAGAGGAAGAAGAAGAAAAAAAGAGGAGAAGAAGAAGGAATAGAGGAGCTTCTTCTCCTTTTTTCTCCTCTTTTCTTCTTCTCCTTCTTAATTTTATCGAGGAGCGAGGGTGTCGAGGATCGCCGAGGGTCGAGTGGGGAACTAGGGTAGAGGGTGAGGGTCGTTAAGGGTCAAGGGTCGAGGTTCGAGGGTTCTATAGGGTCGAGGATCGAGGTCAAGGTTCGAGGTCGTCTAGGGAATTCGAGGTTCGAGGGTCGAGGATCGCCGAGGGTCGAGAGAGGTTTCCTAGTGTCAAAGTATTGAAGAAATTCATGGCTTCATCATTGGCCGAAGTAACGAGGGCATGATGGTGCGAAGTCCTCAAAGTTGATACGGAATGGAGTCCGGATAGGATAATTTGCCTTTTTATGCAATTTCAACAAGGCCTTCCAAATAACGATATTCGGAAGGTTCTTGCTGAACTTTGTACCAAAAGCGAATTATCTATCTGAAAACCCTAATTAAATAGCAAGTATCGCGATGTGAGATACATGTGGCGTCGGTGTCGGACACTACATCCACGTCCCACAAGTGGCGAGCGTCGATGCCCGTCACTTGTGGGACATAGATGTAATAATAAATGCGTTGTTGTTGTCGATATACCCCTCCCGATAGCTTCATGTATTTTTAAGAAGGAAAAAACAAGCATATTATTTTCCCATATGCGTATGTAAATGCGTTGTCGATATACCCCCCCGATAGCTTCAACACGTGGGGGGGTCAATATTACCCCTCCTTGAAGCGTTCTCGAGGCCACCTAACCCTTGAAGCATTGTCGAGGCCACGAAACCCTAGAGAAGCAGCGTCGAGGCCACTATTTAATATGATTCCTTATTGTGATTAGCTAGCTAGTTCTCGTTTGCCACTAATATATCCATATCATCATGTTTGAATAATAATTGCCATGTTGTAAATATTTGTAGAAACTATGGATACCTGCCTCGAGGCGAAGCACAAGAAGCGTTGTTGAGGGGCGTGTCGCGGAAGGAAGTGATGTAAATGCGCTCGTTGATGTTTCTCAACGACACCGATGGTCTGGAAGGAGAGGGTGAAGAAGCAGCTGGCTATGATTATGATGGCTCCGATGACCCAATGCTAGTGCAAGAAGGAGAGGGTGAAGAAGTAGACTATGAGGACGGCTTCGGTGATCACCGAACCGAGTCCGGCCAGGTATATATATTAGTTAAGCCTGTGTTGACTAGCTAATTGATGCATTCATTGTTTTTGTATGTACACATATTAATTAACTCTTGTCTTTGTTCTTTTTTCTAGCCCTCCGGATCGAGCACAACTTCGGTAAAGAGACGAGGCCCGAAGAAAAAGTTGAGCTCGGATTAAAAGTTTGAGATCATAGAAATCGCGTATGACGGCCAACCGATTGAACCCATCCGGACAAAGAAGGCATTTGTTGCTCGGTCAGGGTTACGGTTAGGGACAAGATCGATTAGCATCCAGCAATGGTATAAGCCTAAAACGACCACGAGGTGTCTTATGTCAATGATATGCGAAAAATGATCTTTGGGTGAGCTGAAGTCAAATTTCACCCTACCGCGAGAGGATGATCCGGAGAAGCCAGTTGAGCAATTAATCAAGTCTTTTGCTCTTAAGAAGATGGCAGACCTATTCGAGAATTGGAAGAAAGACACTGAATAAGTTTGTCGATAAAAAGAGACCCCAGAATTCAAGGGCAAATATGAGAAGATCGAGATGGTGGCCGCATTTGTAGCTCACAAGACATCGGAAAAGAGTAAAAAGATGTCGGCGACAAACAAGAAAAATGCTGCGAAGAAGAAGCTTCACCATCGCATGCGGGTCGGTGGCTACCTCATAGCCCAGCCTAAGTGGGCCAAGGCTGAAATGATGCCTTGATAAAGAGATTGAACGAGACAATGAACTGGCGAGACCGTTGCGGACTTGGTTCTTGAGGCTGGCGGAACCTTGGACCTATGTCGAGGAAGTGCATTTGGACGGACGAGCAATTGGACATACCGGTCAAGAGGCTTCAGCAATATATCGAGCAGCGCAGCAAGGGCGTTCTTTCGAGACGGAGAGAGCAGCGAGCTCACAATGGCCCTCGGGAATCTGAGCACCACAGACGGACACGAGGCACGCCAGCTCCATTTGTGGAAGGCTGGGTTTTGGACGCAGCGGTTACAAATGCCGGGGCGAGGAGGAAGAAAGTGCAGCAGACCGAACTGCGGCGCTGCATGCAAGGGTACAAGGCGATAGAGGAGCGAGAAGCACATCGCAGCAAGCGACCTGCGAAGCTTCCCAAGCTACCCGCCATCTCGGCGGAGAAGCGTGGCTTCCACCGAGCTGCTTCAGCGGAGCATGCCTTGAGCG
This sequence comes from Aegilops longissima, assembly GCA_021605205.1. NCBI lineage: Eukaryota > Viridiplantae > Streptophyta > Magnoliopsida > Poales > Poaceae > Aegilops > Aegilops longissima. Next base: position 682,494,361 of record CM038678.1, on the reverse strand, counting down.
GCTCTGCCAGCTATCCGTGGATGCTATCACGGAGGCTGAAAATTGCCACCTTATGGCGCAATGGATGAATTTGAAGGTCAAAGGCGGTTGTTGGCTCTGTTTATCCTACTAAATCCGGCGCAACTTTTCACTGCGGCCGATTCGAAGGGATATGCTAGGGTGATGGTGGATGAAATCACGAGAGGATTTGAGGACCTCGGCTTGACCACCCTACGGTGAAGGGAGACTCGGCTGGGTTCTCTCTGAAGACTCCATGCCTATGGCGGAAGGATCTCATCAACCTTCCGGCTGGGCGCCTCGCCTCCTCCTCCTCCTCCGTGAGTCGGGGCACTCCGCCTCCTCCTCCCGCGAGTGGCGATCAGGGGCACTCGGCCGGCTCCTTCTCCGGCGCATGGCGGCACTCCGCCTCCTTCTCCGCCTACGCCGGCACGCCCGAGCAGCCAGCCTCCTCCTTCTCCGCCTCGTCAGCAAGGGCGGAAGAGACTTGCCGCCGCTCCAGCTGCTCCGGCGCGTCGTAGTCCTTCTCCTCCGCCTCGTAAGCAAGGAAAGAAGACATCCGCTTGTCTGCGCTTTCTGCTGGCGTCTAGCAATACAGCCAAAGGCGGGAGGACATCTGATTCGGTCCTTCTCTGAAGACTCGGAGAAGTTACCGTCTGAGAGGACCGAGGAGGAAAATGCGAAGATCGCGGACGAAGTGAAGGACTTCTTTGAAGGGTTGAAAGCAAAGAGATATCCACCTCCGGAGGAAAGGTAGATCCGGTGAAAGCGAAGCGCACTCTGCTGCTGACAAAACCACCCAAGTCTCCGCGAAAGGCAACTATAAGCGCATTATTGGAAGGCATTTGCTGAAGCGGAGAGGTCGGGAAGTACTAAAAGTGGTCAAAGGATGAAAGAGCGGCGAGTGGGAAACAAATTGCCCAGCTTGGCGAACAATAAACAATCGTGCCCCCGCTCAAGGTGCCTTCTAGCGACATCGTCGATCCGAGGATGGTGCCGGTTATGGCAATCCGGAGATTACCTGCCCGACGATGTACATTATGATTTCTTGGAGGTGCGAGATACAAAGATCTGATGCAGGAAGCCTCTCGTCAAAGATGAAAGATCTCTATCAGCGATGATCACGAAGATTGCATGATTGGTACATGAAAACCTGCGAGAGTGCGAGGGAGGAGTACTTTGTATGTGAGAGTTAAAAGGAGCATGACCTTGTTGGAATTGAGCTGTTGCCTATTCCATTTGAGGAGTTTTATCAGTTTTCAATCAATTGGCCCTCGATAAAGCAATGGTCACCTGCTATCGTAAGTAATACTACTACATCATTAAGTCTCTCTATATAACTCAGCTCTTTCATTGCATGTATTTATAATTATCCTCACTATATTATGCAGATTGAAGATCGCTGAATTGAAGAAAAGACAAGTGGGTGATATTGGGTTCATTAACACATAACTCATAGATGCAAGCGAGGTTGAATTTCATGCCGAAAATACCGAGGCCAACTTGCTACAATCGTTGGTAATAAATGAACACAAAGATATAATACTCTTTCCTTACAACTTCAAGTGAGTGTTCTTGTCTTGTGGCATATTCGGTTTCCTTTATTAGTCCGAGGTTATAGTAATGTAATATTGAAGAGTTATGCATGCGCGCAGCTTCCACTATATTCTCCTAGAGATTAAGCTTGAGCAGGGTAGTAACTATCTTAGACTTGAGGCGAAAAGATCCCTAGGAGTATCTGAACATGACTGAAATGCTCGAAGTAAGTTAAATCGATCATTATCCACCATATCAGCAACTTGTTCATTTCGATATCAAGTAATTGTTTTCTTTGTATGGCAGGGTTTGGAGAAAATTCACCAAAAAAGCTCGGGACTGCCGAAGAAGCTACAATTTAGACACCAAAGTAAGTACTATAGTAGCATATTCCACGCATCTCCTAGTGATTCAAGCGCTGGTTTCATCAATACCATTTAGCATGCTTGCTAATTATCAGTTTGATTGACCTCTATTTCTTGTAAAGTGGTTGTGGCGGGAACAAGGGAATGATTTACGTGGATACTACATTTGCGAGTCCATCCGCCACACGACACGTGAGCGGGCTACTCCGACAAACAATATGAAGTGCGTAAATAACAATATTCACAATTTTATTATTACCATCATTTGTGTTGAGTTTCATTCATTCATATATATATATTGACCCCTTCCTAAAATTAGATGTTTGGATGCGGGATGAACTCCTAGCACCAGATCGCATCACGAGCAATTCAAGAGGAATTGGCGGCATTCTTTCTTGACCACGTGATCGCTGAAGGCGGAGAATACTATGTGGACCACAGCGTCCGTATGTTAGGAGATTATATTTGTAAAGATAATTATTGTATATATGTAGCGGTAGTGTCGGATAGATATCGAGAACTTGTTGTTCGACCAATCTCTCGGAGAAGGAGAGGTGATCGATATCACTTCTCTCTGTATGCATATATGTTCATGACGATCTTACATTTCCTTCGTTTGCTTACTAGCTAGCTAGCATGTCTAGCTAGCCCTCTCTATCTGTATGTATAGTGCGTAGCGTCGACCAAGAACGGACAAAGAGAGGACACTTCTCTCTATTAATTAGCTAGCTAACACAATATATGAAACACCTAAATTAACCCCCAAAACCCCAACCACCCCCCTTTCAAAAAAACAAAAACCCCAGCCATTTGAAATCTTGATCGTGGATTCCTATTGGTCCCGGTTGGTGCCTGCCAACCGGACCAAAAAACTCTGCTGGGCTCGGCGCACAGGCCACGTGGAGGCCCATCTGTCCCGGTTGGATTGAACCGGGACTAAAAACCAGGCATTAGTACCGACCCTTTAGTCCCGGTTCAGAACCGGACTAAAAACCTACCAACCGGGACAATAGGCCCTTTTTCTACTAGTGCATAACCATCTTCGATTAACGAGCTAGTCAAGTAGAGGCATACTAGTGACACTCTGTTTGTCTATGTATTCACACATGTATTATGTTTCCGGTTAATACAATTCTAGCATGAATAATAAACATTTATCATGATATAAGGAAATAAATAATAACTTTATTATTGCCTCTAGGGCATATTTCCTTCACATACCTCATTCAATCTCGTTACCGGCAAGTCTCTTTACTCGTTCCGTAACGCATGATCCCGTGGCTAACTCCTTAGTCACATTGAGCTCATTATGATGATGCATTACCGAGTGGGCCCAGAGATACCTCTCCGTCATACGGAGTGACAAATTGTCAGGACCTGATTTTCGGGATATTAATTTCCCAGAAAATGGCCCTTGTGCTAACCAGCCCTAGGATTTACTGTTAGCTGATGAGGCACAAACTTGATACAGAAATTCTGAGCAAAATACATAATATGTAGTACAAGACCATTCTGGCCTATGAGTACAACACAAGGTTTCTAGTGGTTGATGGCGGAAGCGGTTTGTGGTTTATCAGCATCTATGGGACTCCATTTCCCACAGGAACAGCTGACCTGTATGACTCCTATCTTCGCGAGACTGATATCACCAGTGCATAGGTTCCGGGGCTGTCAGCGCAACGCTCCTCTCCATGCAAGAAATCTGGCCAAGACAATAGCCAGGGACAAGCCAGTGAGTACTTTTGAATGTACTCGCAAACATTATGAACACAGGTATAATATTCAAATGATAATCATGCTCTAAAATATTCTATGATCACTCGTCAGTCACAAAATAAAATTCTTGACGCATGCACGCAGGTTATTTATACATAACTTGAATATGCAATAATGGAGTAGAAATAAAATGCACTGATCGGGTGTCTGAAGCGACGCCTCGAAAGGATAATGATATAAAGCATGCCTCAGTCGGGCGTCTAAGTGACACCACATAAAGGCCTTATAAAATAAATAACAAACATGCCACAGTCGGGCGTCTGTGCGACGCCACATAAAGGGCTTATAAAGTAAATCAATAACAAACATGCCACAGTAGGGCGTCTGTGCAACGCCACATAAAGGGCTTATAAAGTAAATCAATAACAAACATGCCATAGTCGGGCATCTGTGCGACACCACATAAAGGGCTTATAAGTAATTTAAATGACAAGCAAGGCCCCAGCTCGCGGCGTCGGCGACACCACATAAAGGGCTTGTAAAAGAATAGTCACAGTGAATATCCAGGAGGTAGAACCGTCCCAGGGATACTCCATAATTCAATTAATATTAAGGGTTAGTCCACAATAATAATAACCATAATCATCATGAGTCACAAGTCATGATCCATGTTCTGGTTTAGTAGTTTTTCCTCCGAAGACCGACACTTGACCCATCCCAAACTGTAGTCCTTAACCATGGACACGGCTATTCGAATAGATGTTTAATCTCTGCAGAGGGTGTACTCTTTATCCACGGGTAACGGATTCCTTTAGTCCATCGGGACTAATTCCGTCTCTGGTCTTTTAGTTGAAAACACACCGACCACACACACCAACAGAACTCACGATTATGGAATCACCCATGACACCCGTTTAAGCAAAACTCTAAGTGGGAGGCTACAACCTCAATTAGCATGGGATCACAAAATTTTTAAGCGCAAAACTAGGGGAGCTACCCTTGGCTCCAACCGAAAACACCCATGCCCCAGCACCAGGTGGCATGCCTACGGATGCCTCGGTATCTTCCACCATAGCCTCTCATGCGGTGTGTGCTAGGAAAGGGGTTGACGACTTATTGAACCATACCCTACCTATGGCAGGGACAAGTGGTAGTACGAAACAAGTATGGGGGTTACCGGAACAAGACTCGATCTATGGTCGGCTCAGGAGGTTTAAGTATTCCCTGCATGATTAGCATAACAATTTATACTTCAACCAACAGACAGAATCACCACTCGACATACCTCATCATGCCGTACCGGACACAACCGTCTCGACGAAGGACTAGAGACAAGCCCGTGTCTACCCAAGACATAGGCTTTTCCGGATTCCTTCCGGTATGCATGAAAGGCATATGATGGTGACTACTATCACAAACATATCAAACTCCAATAGCATGAAATCATCAATATGCACTCATGAGTATGAACATATCATCACATAAAATGACGGATACTCCGTGTCGAGGTGGTGTTGTAACCGTGTCAAATAACACACACAATATTATGCCAGGGTTCAGAATGCTTGCCTTAAAGTTGTGGGGAGGCAGGGTGCATCCCAAAACTTTTGAAAGTTTTCTTCTTCTTCAAAATCCTATTTTTGAAAATATTCAAATTAACCCATAGTTTCAAAACAGTACAAAAAAATTGTCTGAAATTTTTTCAAATAAATATGAAAATAAACTAGACAAAATTTGAGGAAGGTAGGAAAAAGAATCAATTCATTTGGAGTTATATTTAAAAAGTTATAGCCAGTCAAATTCCTATTTTTTTAAATAAAACAGAAAAAGAAAAACGTTTCGAAATATAAACACGTCGAAGACATACTCTTGGTTTACGCCTTCACCTAATCCAGCGTGTACCGGTTCATGGTCACTGACAGTGGGTCCATGGGGCCCACTGGTCAGGTTTGACATGTCGTCTCTCCCTCCTTTCTCCTCTGCCCGAGCGGCGACGGGGCTCCGGCGATCAACGCCGGTGAGCAGCTGGTCCCGAGGGTAATCTTGAGGCGAGGATGGATCCGCCATCGAGGCGGTACCCAGTGGTCGCCAGAGCAGGTGTGGACGAAGGAATCGCCCGGCCGCGAGCTGGCGGAGCTGGCCTCGGGAGGTTTTGGGGGTCTGGGCTATGGTGGCTCCCGGTCGCTTTTGAGAGGCTGGGAAGCTCCGCACGGTCAAGAGGAGTCGAGGGATGGTGCTGGAGGGGCGGGGGAGGGCCTGCTCGCGACGAACCTGACCGAAAAGTGGCGGCGGCCGAACTGGCCGGAGGCGAGGAAGACGGCCTCCCTCCATCGATTGTGGGCTAGGGGAACTCTAGAGGGGATGGCTTGAGGCTGCCTGGGGGTTTGGAAGAGCTCGGGGGTCACCATTTATAGCGTAGCTAGGTCGGTTCATGACCATGGATAAGGACGCCGTGAATCCGCCGTCTGTTGCAGGGCAACGTGGAGGTGATTAGGGCTGGTCGGCGCATTCCGACGAGCTCCCCACTGCTCAAGGGGGCGAGCTGCCGCGCGCGGGTGGCTAGGGGGGCACCGTCCGCTACAGAGCCCTGCTGTGGCCGGCCACTAGCTGCCACGACCGACCTGACGGCGACATTGTGGAGCTCCAGGGGCGGCCTGGAGGGTGCTGGTGAGTGGATGAGGATGGGCGTGGCTCTACAAGTGAGCAAGGGCCAGGGGCCAGACGCGGCGACCCGTGCGCATGCACGTGCAAAACGCGCGCTCTGGGCGCGCCCAGAGCACGCACGCTACGTGCTCGGCAAAATGACAGGGCATGCCAGGGGGCTCCAATCCGCAAGAGGTTTAGCAGGGTGGGATTATAGGCTAAGGTAAAGCCATGAGACAAGCTGGCTAGGCAAAGCAAGCAAGTCCAATGTGCAACTAAAAACCATGCCAAAGTTGGCCATGCACACAAGGTGTTTGACAAAATGCTAAGGGCATATAGGCAACTCTTGGGGTGGCCAAAATCTCCAGATCCTAGTCTCTTTAGATACAAGTGATGATGGCAAGGTTAGTTTGCCAAAACAAAAACTTACTCTTGCAAGTTTTGCAAATCTTCGCCTGCTTTCGAGAAAATAAAAGGCATAGTTTCATGGACCAAAATACTCCCATGGGGCCACTCTCCTGGACTTAAAGGTTTTGTAGGGTGGTTTATAAGCATGAAAAAGCTCATGGGCACTAGAGCAAAATAAATTAGGGTTGCGATGAAAAAAGTCAATCTGTTTCGAGAGCAAAGGGATGATTTGCTCAAATTTTTCAAAGAACATCAATGAGTTTTTGCATAAAGTTGAATAATATATCCCTACTAACATCCCATAATTTTGGTGGGAATTTTAAAGAAATATTTAAATGGGTTGTAGTGCAAAAGTGCAAACTGGACCAGATTTGGAAACTTGCGGAAAAGCTCAAAATCTTCAATGAATAAAAGATATTTTTGCATCAAAGTGATTTAAAAACATCACATGACCTCCCCAAATTTTGGTGAAAATTTTAAAAGCATTTATCAAATGGTTGTAGTGCAAAAGAGGCTCTAAAGCTTATAAAAATTATTTTTAAAAGAATGAAGCTCAGGAAAAACAATTATGCAAATAAATCCACTGATAAAAGAAGTGTTTTCTTGAGAGGGTATAAAAGTCCTATAATATTTTGAAAGGTTTCCACTTGGGTTGAAAACTCCACAATATTAAAGAAAAGAGGGGTTCTGAAATCAAAAGAAAAATCCAGAAAGTAAAAATTTTAATCTCCTGGAAATTTTTTGATAAACAAAACATGGTTAAATTTGTGTTACAACACTACCCCCTTAAGAAAAATCTCGTCCTCGAGATTTTCTAAGGGCTGTTTTGAAAAAAAAAACTTACTCCTACCATCACAAAAATAACCATCCTATTCATTCAATAAAATGCGGCTACAGTGAGTGGGCAATAAGTGGTGTAAAACTACAGTGTGGAACGCTGGTGCTGCGTGGAAAAATCCATGGTTTGGGGAAAGCGAGAGATTTCTATGTTGGATACAGTAAATTTAGAATAAATTCTAAATTTCTAAAATACGCTGGTCGTACCCGAGAGCACGGTGCTCTCTCTGGCTGACAGGTGGACCCGGGGCCCACTATCAGTCTCTTCTTCTACCTATGGCTCTCTCTCCTCCCTCTCTCCTGCCTTCTTCCCCGCGCTTTCTCCATCGGTGACATCTAGCGCGTAGGGCATCTAGGTCGTACTGCGGTAGTGCGCGGTGTGCTAGCTGCCGGTGCAGTGTGCACTCACCTTGCGGGCGATGCATCGCCGGCCTTTTCATGATTCGCTCTGAACACCGGCGATCGAGCGACGAGCGGTGCTGGTGGACCTCGCCCACCGTACACCGACCTCGAGCTATAAAATGACCGCGGTGCTCCTTTCTTCCTCCTCGAACCTGGTCTCGCTTCTCCTTCTCCTTCTTCCTCCTCCATTTCTGTTTGCAGGAGCTCGAGACAAGGCTCTAATGGCGGAGGCGATGCCGGACTGGTGCATGATCCTGGCGTGCGGAGGGCTGGCGGCATTGCTGGGGTTTTCCATGCTCCTGTGCGCGATGATCCTCGATGATCATCGTGATGTTGCCGCCCAAGTGTTGGCTCTCCGCGGTGGTGGCGATCACGAGGATTAGGTGTGGTGTCGGGTGCTAACTGTCATCGGTGTGCTGGAGGCAACTTGCACCCGGATGATTACCCACTAATCTTTCCTTCAGAGACTGTGGTGTGTTAGGGAGGTGGTCAGTTAGGTGCAGTATGTGCGCGAGGATTTGCAATTAGTGCACGAGGTCGAGTGGTTGTGGTTGTGAGTCTGCTGTTATGGTGCTGCTTGAATAAAAAGCTATGTCGTGAAGAGATATACGCTGCAACAACTCAGGAAAAAAAATCTCACTTCAGGATTTACCGAGAGTGAAAACAGTTAATAAAAAAATTTACCACAGTAAAAGCCACTCACATTACTTGAGACCAAAGATTTAATTCACCGCACAAATTTAGGATACTACGCATAAGTTGCAACATATAAATAAATGCAGGAACAATGAGCATAGCAGTGACGTCTACAACGAGAACGGTAAATGGACAGGGTCCTGAGAAAACGTCTCTGGTACTGGGACACACTCCTCTTCTATCGGAGGAAGCGGATTGACTAGTCGATGGATGCGCCTCTCCTGGTCGGGCCTCAGTGGTCTGCCGATGGCGATCTGCGGGTTTAAATCAGCGAGGCTCTGGAGATAACCCATCACTGCTTCGCCAAACGCGCTCTTGAGCGATGACATCTTTGGCAAGGTTGGCGATCTTGGGTCTCTCTCGATTCGGCCCACCGGAAAAGATGCTACTTCCCCGGGTGCTACGCGACTCGGGAAATAATAATACCCTCGTTCGCTGGCATAGGGTACCGCGAATCGAAGGCGAGCAAGGGCTTCGTATGCAGCAGCCTCTATGGCCATATGTGGAGTCGGCATAGATTTCCCCACGAAGGAGACTTATGTTGGGTCTTGGTTTGGGTTCGCGGGAGGGACGTGCACCACTGCCCAATATTTCGAGGTGGATGGGGTGATCCTCGACTTGAGCAACTCATACTGGGGTGGAAGGATAGAACTCATGGTATTGCAGGTAAAGTCCCACAATATTTTAATAAAACTACCTGGGGTTGCTTCTGGAGTTCTCAGATAAATACTAGGGCTCGACATGGCAAAGAAATGGCTGTGAGAGTTGTGCTCAAGGTGAGGGATACTTGGCAAGGTCACGAGGTGGCCTTTTTATAGCACTGGAGCTGGGTTATTTACCGTGGTGAAAGATAATAAATTTGTCAGTTCTACTCTAAGGGTCGGGGTCAATGACACAGATACACATATCTCCCTAAAGTGACATATCACTGTGGGGGTCGTTGGGGTGGTTTTTGGTAGCTGTGTCAGGGATAAAAATGCAACTGCATGCTAACATATTTATGCAAGGCTACTTGAGGGAGTCCTGGATTAGGGGGTGTCCGGATAGCCGAACTATCACCGTTGGCCGGACTCCTGGACTATGAAGATACAAGATTGAAGACTTCGTCCCGTGTCCGGATGGGACTTTCCTTGGCGTGGAAGGCAAGCTTGGCGATACGGATATGTAGATCTTCTACCATTGTAACCGACTCTGTGTAACCCTAACCCTATCCGGTGTCTATATAAACTGGAGGGTTTTAGTCTGTAGGACAAACAACAATCATACCATAGGCTAGCTTCTAGGGTTTAGCCTCTTTGATCTCGTGGTAGATCTACTCTTGTACTACCCATATCATCAATATTAATCAAGAAGGAGTAGGGTTTTACCTCCATCAAGAGGGCCCAACACAGGTAAAACATCGTGTCCCTTGTCTCCTGTTACCATCCGCCTAGACGCACAGTTCGGGACCCCCTACCCGAGATCCGCCGGTTTTGACACCGACATTGGTGCTTTCATTGAGAGTTCCTCTATGTCGTCATCCTTAGGCCCGATGGCTCCTTCGATCATCAACAACGACGCGGTCCAGGGTGAGACTTTTCTCCCGGACAGATCTTCGATTCGGAGGCTTTGCATCGGGCAATTCACTTGGCCATCTGGAGCAGATCGAAAGCTACGCCCCTGGCCATCAGGTCAGATTTGGGAGTTTGAACTACACGGCCGACATCCGCGGAGACTTAATCTTCGACGAATTCGAGCCACAGCCAAGCGCGCCGCACTGTCTCGATGGGCACGATCTAGCTCTACCGCTGAACAGTGCCCTGGAGGCCGCACCAGCGTCCGCTCCGGCACTTAGCTCGGAGCCGATCCGCCGATCGAGGACAAGTGGCTGGACACCGCCTCGGGGGCTACAATCTCTGTGGCGATTGAGCCGAACACCATCCCTGTCCTTGGCGAATCCCGTGACTCCAAGGTGCCGAACTCCTCTCCGGACTCCGAACCTCCCGCGCCCGGGCCAATCGAATCCAATTGGGCGCCGATTATGGAGTTCACTGCCACGGACATCTTTCAGCACTCGCCCTTTGGCGACATCCTGAATTCACTAAAGTCTCTCTGTTTATCAGGAGAGCCCTGGCCGAACTATGGCCAGGAAGGTTGGGATGCGGACGACGAAGAAATTCAACGCCCACCCACCACCCACTTTGTAGCCACTGTCGATGATTTAACCGACATGCTCGACTTCTCCCAAGACATCAACGGTATGGACGACGATACGTTGAGACGACCAAGAACCAGCGCCTACGAGGCAATGGAAGGCCACCTCGTCATACGACATATATATGGTGGACATCCCAAAAGATGGGAACGGCGATGGAACAGCGGAGGATGACCCTCCAAGAAACAGCCCAAGCGACGGCGTCGTGCAAGCCCGCTCTAAATCCCGCCACAAAGAAAAAGCGGTGATTCCGCACGGAGATAATAACACCGGACAAGGCCGATGACAACCCCTCCAACAGGATTCAGCACAGAGGAGGGAGAAGCCATCCTCATGATAGAGCGCGATGGGAGGTGGAGGACGATAATTATATGCCTCCTCCAAAGATGAGGCAAGCCTCGACGATGACGAATTCGTCGGCCCGAGGATCCCGCGAACAGAGCGCTTTCAAACGCAGGCTTATGGCCACGGCAAGCAGCCTCAAGAAAAGCAGCAGCAGAGCTTAGAGCTGACCAAGACTTGCTAGGCGATGGATGGATCAAGTCCATGCAGCCAAGAGTACGAACTCGAACGCCTCCAAGAGATACCCAAAACGCATGCTGCTACCCCAATTAGAGGAAGCAACACCCAAACCTACATCACCAGCGCATGATGCGGCCGATCGGCCACCCCGTGGTCGCGACAGAGAGGCCTCTAGACCCTCCATTCAAGCCGCACCCCGGCGTCGCTCGAAAAGTACCAAGGCACGGGGAAATGTGCCAGACCTGCGAGACATATTGGAGGACAAGGCAAGGCAAACAAGATCGATCTACGGATCGCGTGGGCGCCCCACGACACGCGACGATAACCGTCACGCCGGATACAGCAATTCCAGTCGGGCCGAACACAGTAGACAAAGCTCATTTGAGTTGTGTCATGATATAGCTCAATACAGAGGCGCCGCACACCCACTATGCTTCACAAACGAAGTGATGGATCATCAAATCCCCGAGGGTTTCAAACCCGTAAACATCGAATCATACGATGGCACAACAGATCTTGCGGTTTGGATCGAGGACTACCTCCTCCATATCCACATGGCCCGTGGTGATGATCTACATGCCATCAAATACCTCCCACTCAAGCTTAAAGGACCAGCTCGGCATTGGCTTAATAGCCTGCCAGCAGAATCAATTGGTTGTTGGGAGGACCTGGAAGCCGCATTCCTTGATAACTTCCAGGGCACATATGTGCGACCACCAGACGCCGATGAGCTCAGCCACATAATTCAGCAGCCGTAAGAATCGGCGGACAATTACGGACACGGTTCCTAACCAAGAAAAATCAAATCGTTGACTGTCCGGATGTAGAGGCCCTTGCAGCCTTCAAACATAACATCCGCGATGAGTGGCTTGCCTGGCACCTAGGACAGGAAAAGCCGAAATCCATGGCAGCCCTCACAACACTCATGACCCGCTTTTGCGCGGGAGAGGACAGCTGGCTAGCTCGTAGCAACAACTTGACCAAAAACCCTAGTAGTTCAGATACCAAGGACAGTAATGACAGGTCGCGTCGCAATAAGCACAATCGCCGCATTAATGGCGATAATATTGAAGATACGGCAGTCAATGCCGGATTCAGAGGCTCTAAACCCGGTCAGCGGAAAAAGCCATTCAAAAGAAATACTCAGGGCCCGTCCAATCTGGACCGAATACTCGACCGCTCGTGCCAAATACATGGCACCCCCGAAAAACCAGCCAACCACACCAACAGGATTGTTGGGTCTTCAAACAAGCAGCAAGTTAAATGCGAACTCAATGACAAGGGCTGCATAGCGATGACGAGGAGGAGCCCGGCCGCCACGAACAATAGAGGATGAAGGGCTTCCCCACAAGTGCGGACGGTGAACATGATATACGCAACCCACATACCCAAAAGGGAGCGGAAGCGTGCACTAAGGGACGATATGCGATGGAGCCAGCGCCCAAGTTCAACCCATGGTCCTCCTGCCCGATCACCTTTGATCGAAGGACCACCCCACTAGCATCCGCCACGGCGGATTCGCCGCATTGATTCTTGACCCAATCATCGACGGATTTCACCTCACTAGAGTCCCGATGGACGGCGGTAGCAGCCTGAACCTGCTTTATCGGATACAAATAAAATGGGCATAGACCCTCAAGGATTAAACCCACAAAGACGACCTTTAAAGGCGCCATACCAGTGTAGAGGCCAATTGTACAGGCTCGCCACACTCAAAGTGGTCTTGGATCCCGGATAACTTCCAAAGTGAAGAGTTAATCTTCGACATAGTCCCGCTCAGCGGCTATCATGCATCGCTTGGACGAACCGCATTTGCAAAGTTCAATGCGGTGCCGCACTCTGCGATACCTCAAGCTCAAGATGCCAGCCCTCGAGGAGTAATCACGGTCAATGGAAACACCGAACGCTTCTCCGAACGGAGGAGCACACGGCGGCCCTCGCAGCGGAGGTGCAAAGCAGCCTCTCACAGCAATTCTCGAGTCCGCTATTAAACGTCCAACACCGCCAAGCGCCCCGGAGTAACCTACAACAAGACCGCCTAGCACGATCCGAAAGCATCGCGTAGTAATCCGCCCCAACCCCAGCCCTCGCGAATTGCGGGCCAGATTACGCTGTACATAACTATGCTCTGAGATACCATGGGCATAAGGAGGGAACGACCACAAAGACGCCCAACGCGGCTCAACCGCACTGGGGCCCCGATTGTGTCATTCTTTTCTTTCTTCTTTTCTCTTACTTTCAGGACTCCGCTTTCCGTAAGCCCCGTCCAGCACTAGAATTCCCGAACTCACGATGCAACAGCCAGGAAGCGAAAGCTACGTCGAGTGTCCAGGTGGTCTCTACTACGAGCATTATACCTATTTTACATACCATCCCGTAGCTTACCCCTCGGAGGGGGACATGTTAAAATAGTCCCATCCCTTGCTTATTGCACTATTTGTATCATTCTGCTTTCATTGCGCATTTTTGAATAAACAATACATAGCTTTTGCCTATTATTGCACTCCTTTTTATCTATATATATGTTCATTCATGACATGTTGCACCAGACACTTTGGTACGGCCAATACACCAGGGCTTAAGTACCCCAAAAGTATGGTGTGATAAGTCCTAACACTTCCACAAGTGCGGCACCCGAACTTATAGCATTATATGCATCGGCTCAATCATGTCTTGGGTCAATAGTTGGGTTTGCCCGGCTCCCATGTTTTGGTACCTTACGCCCGTTATATCGGCTAAGGTAGTACTGGGAGAACCACTGCGATTGTGCCCGGTTGAGCTGGGTTGAGCACCTCGGAGAAAGCTAAAACTGACCGTCATGATAGGGCGAGAGCCGGTCGCTGTTCGAGAGGTTTTTCGGGTCCCTAAAGACTTATGCCGCTTAGAGCGAGGAGTCGGCATTGTCCGCCAAGGCGTGATAGCGCCTCAACTCGGTCTTCTCGAATACAAGGCTTCACTAAATTTAAAATTATAGAATTATATGGCTAAGTGAGAGTGTTCAAGCACTATAGTCCGGTTGCCTTGTTCGCTATGCTGAGCGCCTCCTCAAGGACCCAACAATGGGAACAAGAGCGCTCAAGTTTATCCCAACACCCCAAAGACTGTGGCATGGGGGCTGAAGCCAACGACTTGCCATCTCTCAAATTTGATAAACGGCCGCATGTAAGGTAATATTTTAAATTCACAAGTTGCTAGCGATATGAACAAGTTTCCAACAGATGTGATAACAAATGTGAGTCTATTTAAAATTACATCTTTGGAGCATTCACCGCTATAAAGCGGGCACCCTTTAGACGCCTCATAGTACATTTCGGGCTTGCGATGCTCCTTGCCCTTCGGTGGTCCGTCCGTCACAAGCTTCTCAAGATCCAGCTTGCCCGGTGCACTTTAGCACGGGCAAGGCCCGACGGCACCTTCAATGCGACGGAGCGCTTGATGACTTCAATCCATGGACAAAGGCCCACCACCCGCAGACTAGCCCGAAGTAGCTCCTGTGCATGGCTTCCAATGGCCACAATCGAATTATGAGGCCCTTCATGGCCTGTTCGGCGACCTTGTAGAGCTCGACCAGCTGCTTCACTGGTCGCCAGGCACCGGATGTCCGACCTCAAAGATACCGAGACCGTAACACCTTTTCCGCCGAGCTCCCTCCTTGGCGCGGTAGAACGCGGCAGCATCAGACACACTACGGGGCAGATCTGCGAATGCTCCTGGAGAGCTCCGGATTCGGGTAAGTAATAGATAATTCACTTTCACATGCTTGCTTTGCATAAAGAATGCCTTACCCGCTGCTATCTTCTTTAATGATTCAATTTCCTGGAGGGCTTTTTGGGCTTCGGCCTTAGAGGCTTTGGCACTCTCAAGAGCCGAGGCGAGCTCGGACTCTCGAGTCTTCGAGTCACGCTCCAAACTCTCGTGTTTTTCCATGAGAGCCTGGAGCTCTTGCTGCACCTCCGCCACCCGTGCCTCCTGCTTCTCTCGCTCGGTGTGCTCATGGCCGCTTTGCTTTCGGCCGTGGACACTTTGCCTTCCTTCAGTGGTCGCCACCTCGCTCAGGGGCCCTACAATACCCACGTTAGTCCTGTCATTTTGCAACCAAATCCTTTCTATAAGGTATTACTTTAATAAGGTATTACTTACCTTCCTTGTCCTCGAGCTGCTTCTTGGCAAGGCCGAGCTTGTTCTCGGACCGCCGAGGCTCGCTTCAATGCATTGACCTTTGCGGTCGGTCTGCAGAGGTCAAGCAAGGCCCTGCATTCCCATATTGACATACTTATGTTAGACTCCTGCGATATCTTTTAGATCCTCGGTCGCTTTTCTTCCCAACACCGAACTAAGCATCAGGCTACCGCCTATGCGGTAATATTTTTACATATTCTAAACTTACCTCAAAGCTCGTTAGAAGGCTGGTATAAGCTTCACCAGCCCGCTCTTGGCGGATCGAACTTTCTGGATCACCACACTCATAACAAGGTGGTGCTCCTCGCTGATGGAGGCGCCATTAAGCGCCTCCAAAGAAGTTATCCGTGCCTCCGGATGGACGGAGGTCACCGGCGTCGCAGTCTTGCCCTTCTTACGAAGGGGCCGCTTGCCGGACTTCGAACCATCAAGGTTCCAGACAGAGTCCGCAGACAGGTTGGACTTAGAGCCCTCGGGTCTCGCCCCCTTCGCCAGAGTCCGGAGGTCGCCTTGCGGCGCCTCCGGACCACCACCTCCTGACCGGGCCCTTTGGGACTTCACCGCGGTGTCGCTCAAGGCCACGAGGAGAGGAGGCGGTCGGAAGTGAAGTGCTATTCACATCCGACGAATCCAGGAGCCGCTTCGGCAAGCGGCGAGCTCGCCCTTGGGCTACATGGTTATATTCGGCGTTAGAAGACACTATGCGACAAATAAAAAGTCATGAGCTATTTCGGAGTCCGAACACTTACGATCTCGCCAGGGCTTGGCCCTTGATGGCCACTCCTCCTCGCCGTTGTCGGCGCGGTGGAGAAGTCCGGAGGAAGGGTCCTTCCTTTCTTGACCCTCCGCCTCCCCGATCGGGCGGCCTTCCTTTTCTTCTCTCCCTCATTGGGAGAGGCTTTTTCCTCCTCCCGTTCTCGGGGAGGATTCCGCCAGAGTCGCTCGGACGATGAGTCCGACAACACCTGCCGTCGGGCGCCTTCGAGTCCCCGTGGCCTTCTTCTTGGCCTTCTTCTCCAAAGACCACGTGAGGTGCCGGGCCAGCAGCCCGTCAAGCGGGCGTCCGCTGGGTCTTCGGCAAGGAGCGGACAGTTAACCTGCCTCGACGTGTTACACCAGTCCTGTCAAAGGTAAGGAGTTTAGATCCCACATAGAGTCAAACTATGAAAACAAGAGTCCTCAAAGGGCAAAATAGCTTACCTCGGTAGCTTGGCGGCATGAGCTGAATCCGCGATCTTGATGGCGGATGTGGAGTCTCGGCGCCTTGAACAAGACCTTCCGGGCATCTTCGCACATAGTGTCAAGAGCCTTTTAGAGTTTGGTGTTGTGCCGGATCAAACTCCCACAATTTGAAGGCCCGTTGTTGGCATGGGAGGATCCGGCGGATGAGCATAACCTGGACTACATTGACAAGCCCGAGATTCTTGTCCACCAGGGTTCGGGCGCAGGTTTGGAGTCCGGGCAGCTCTTCCGAATCACCACACGTCAAGCTCGTCTCTTTCCATGATATGAGCCGTGTGGGGAAGCCGGATCAGAATTCGGGGGCCGCCGCCCATTGAGAGCCGCGCGGCTCGGTGATGTAGAACCACCCCGATTTCCACCCCTTTATGGTCTCCACAAAGGAGCCCTCGAGCCATAGGACTTTGGCCATCTTGCCAACCATGGCACCTCCGCACTCTGCTTGGCGGCCGCCCACTACCTTCGGCTTGACATTGAAGGTCTTCAGCCATAAGCTGAAGTGGGGCTGGATGCAGAGAAAGGCCTCGCACACGACGATAAACGCCGAGATGTTGAGGATGAAGTTCGGGGCTAGATCGTGGAAATCTAGGCCGTAGTAGAACATGAGCCCCCGGACAAATGGGTGAAGTGGAATAACTAGTCCGCGGAGGAAGTGGGTGAGGAACACCACCCTCTCATGGGGCCTAGGGGTGGGAATAAGCTGCCCCTCGTCGGGGAGCCGGTGCGCGATGTCGCTGGACAAGTATCCGGCCTTCCGCAGCTTTTTGACTTGTCCCTCCGTGACGGAGGAGACCATCCACTTGCCTCCCGCTCCGGACATGGATGGAGAAGGTTGAGGAGGGATGTGCGGACTTGGGCGTTGGAGCTCGAAAGCGCGAAATGGATGAGCAAAGGAGGAAGAAGGCGAGGTTAAAAGGTGGATCCTTATCCCTTATATGGGTGGACGGTTATGCGCCCCCGCCACCGGTAAAACTCGCTTATCTCCCAAGCGCCGTAATCAATGGCGCGGTTAGGTTACCCACGTCCGTATTGATGGGAATCCGGAATAAGGGGCACGATCTCCGCTTTGATAAGACGTGCCAAGGAAACCGCCGCTAAACGCTACCGAGGTAGAACAGTAAAATGATTCAGATAAAGGCTGGCCGTGGTGTGATGTCACACCACGGAATACGCCAGCAGATCTGTGCAAAGGTTATTCTCTCTACGGTGGTATGTGGAACTTGTTTTGCAGAGCCGACACAATCCTTGTGTTCAAAATCTTCTATGAAGTATCCGGAGGAGGAACCCGCCTTGCAATGCCGAAGACAATATGCGCCGGACTCGTCGTCATTGAAGCCTGGTTCAGGGGCTACTGAGGGAGTCCTGGATTAGGGGGTGTCCGGATAGCCGAACTATCACCGTTGGCCGGACTCCTGGACTATGAAGATACAAGATTGAAGACTTCGTCCCGTGTCCGGATGGGACTTTCCTTGGCGTGGAAGGCAAGCTTGGTGATACGGATATGTAGATCTCCTACCATTGTAACCGACTCAGGTAACCCTAACCCTATCCGTGTCTATATAAACCGGAGGGTTTTAGTCCGAGGACGAACAACAATCATACCATAGGCTAGCTTCTAGGGTTTAGCCTCTTTGATCTCGTGGTAGATCTACTCTTGTACTACCCATATCATCAATATTAATCAAGCAGAGTAGGGTTTTACCTCCATCGAGAGGGCCCAACCAGGGTAAAAACATCGTGTCCCTTGTCTCTTGTTACCATCCGCCTAGACGCACAGTTCGGGACCCCCTACCCGAGATCCGCCGGTTTTGACACCGACACTACTATTTAAAACAGAGGCACACCAAATAGTTGCATTAATTATGGCGTATACAGATCACATAATTACAGTATAGAAATACCAAGGCTTGGTACTATTCGAGTGACTTAGTCTACCTCGTT
Organism: Aegilops longissima; assembly: GCA_021605205.1. Lineage (NCBI taxonomy): Eukaryota > Viridiplantae > Streptophyta > Magnoliopsida > Poales > Poaceae > Aegilops > Aegilops longissima. Next base: position 682,475,686 of record CM038678.1, on the reverse strand, counting down.
TATATCTAAGCGGGCATGCCTTGTGGATGTCGAGGCTTCTCCTCGGGTCTCACTGTCGGGATTAGCTGGAGGGGGTTGAGGGGCTGCAGGGCCGGGGTAGCGATGATGGCCATCCCGGGGATTGTTGGCCACAATCCCATTGGAGCGTGTTCCCAAAAGGCGACGAAGCACTTCTGGGGACACCAAGGTATTTTGGTCGATGGCTAGGGCGGTCCTCAAGGACTCGATCGGGTGTCCGAACAGCACGACTGGGTTTTCAGCGTCGGGCTCATCATCTCCTCTCGCCGAGGCTCGGCGAACCAGTTCTCCACGAGCTGCGATCAGATCAAGAGTGATTTGATCGAACAGTTCCTCTAGTGCACCTACATAGCACACTAGATGCAACAAAGCAGGATCCGTCTCGTGACCTCCTTGACTACCTGGGGTGGCCTACCATACCCGTCACGACTGGGGTAGTAGTAGAACGAGCGACAGTTGACTCTGGGCGACAAGTGCTGGAGTTGAACTATAGCCTCTCGAGCATCTAGTTGGATGGCTTGTGGCTCAAAGGAAGTTGTCCTTCCGGTGAACTCAGAGGGCGTTCAGCATGCACCCTACCATAGATGTGCACAAGGCCTGTAATTGACGGCTCTCACCGCCATGGGTCCTTGGTACACAACATATTCTGGGGGCTCTTCTAATGCATAGGCACGGCAGGTGAGGTTTGCGAGCACAGTCACAAAACCTCCAAGGTTGGTCGCTGTGGTCTCATTATGCATGATGGGTCCAGGCATTATGTCTTGGTTTGGGGAAGAGGTTGTGCTATGCTGAGTTGTGGCTAGCGTGCCCTTTTTATAGAAAAAGGGGACGGAGTCTTCCTTTGCACGCTTGCGAATGAGACACTTTAGGTGTTGGTCAGTGGCGCGTGATCGACAGGCTAGGCTGATAGGTTGGGCACCGACTGCCAAAAAGGTGTCGGGGTCACTGTGTGGCTATCTTACATGAGAAGCTTGGTCAAGGTTAGGCTAAGGTCCGTGGGTTGGTTAACCTAGGTTTTTCGACTTCGCTAAGATAGGATTAGCCAATGGTCACTGGCTCGATACCAAGTTTGTCGGGACCAGATTTTCGGATATTAATTTCCCGAAAATGGCCCTTGTGCTCACCAGCCCCATGATTTCTTCAAGAGGCGATGAGGCACAAACTTGATACGTAAATTCGAGCAAAATACATAATATGTAGTACAAGACCATTCGGCCTATTAGTACAACACAAGGTTTCTAGTGGTTGATGGCGGAAGCGGTTTGTGGTTCATCGCGTCTATGAGACTCCATTTCCACAGAACAAATGACCGGATGACTCCTATCTTTATGAGACTGCTATCACCAAGTCGTATGTTCCGGGCTGTCAACAAGAACGCTCCTCTCCATGCAAGAAATCTGCCAAGACAATAGCTAGACAAGCCATGAGTACTTTTGAATGTACTCACAAACATTATGAACACAGTATAATATTCAAATGATAATCATGCTCTAAAATATTCTATGATCACTCGTCACCACAAAATAAAATTCTTGACGATGCACGCAGGTTATTTATACACAACTTGAATATGCAATAATGGAGTAGAAATAAATGCACCTATCGGATGTCCGGCGGCGCCGAAGGATAATGATATAAAGCATGCCTCAGTCGGGCGTTTAAGCGACACCACATAAAGGGCTTATAAAGTAAATAACAAACATGCCACAGTCGAGCGTTTGTGCGACGCCACTTAAAGGGCTTATAAAGTAAATCAATAACAAACATGCCACAGTTGGGCGTCTGTGCGACGCCACATAAAGGGCTTATAAAGTAAATCAATAACAAACATGCCACAGTCGGGCGTCTGTGCGACACCACATAAAGGGCTTATAAGTAATTTAAATGACAAGCAGGCCACAGTCGGGCGTTTGAGCGACACCACATAAAGGGCTTGTAAAAGAATAGTCACAGTGAATATCCAGGAGGTAGAACCGTCCCAGGGATACTCCATAATTCAATTAATATTAAGGGTTAGTCCATAATAATAATAACCATAATCATCATGAGTCACAAGTCATGATCCATGTTCTGGTTTAGTAGTTTTTCCTCCGAAGACCGACACTAAGACCGACACTTGACCCATCCCAGACTGTAGTCCTTAACCATGGAAACGGCTATTCAAATAGATGTTTAATCTCTGCAGAGGGTGTACTCTTTATCCACGGGTAACGGATTCCTTTAGTCCATCGGGACTAATTCCATCTACGGTCTTTTAGTTGAAAACACACCTGACCACACACACCAGCGTAACTCACCAGTGTCTGGAATCACCCATGACACCCGTTTAAGCAAAACTCTAAGTGGGGAGGCTACAACCTCGATTAGCATGGGATCACAAAAATTTTAACATGCGCAAACTACGGGAGCTACCCCTTCGGCTCCAACCGAAAACACCCATGCCCCCGGACCAGGTGGCATGCCTCACCGGATGCCTCCCAGATCTTCCACCATGGCCTCTCATGACGGTGTGTGCTAGGAAAGGGGTTGACAACTTACTGAACCGTACCCTACCTATGGCAGGGACAAGTGGTAGTACGAAACATGTATGGGGGTTATCGGAACAAGACTCGATCTATGGTCGGCTCAGGAGGTTTAAGTATTCCCTGCATGATTAGCATAACAATTTATACTTCAACCAATGCATGTAATCACCACTGACATACCTCATCATGCCAGACGGGACACAACTGCCTCGACGGAGGACTAGAGACAAGCCCGTGTCTACCCAAGATGAGGCTTTTCCGGATTCCTTCCGGTATGCATGAAAGGCATATGATGGTGACTACTATCACAAACATATCAAACTCCAATAGCATGAAATCATCAATATGCACTCATGAGTATGAACATATCATCACATAAAATGATGGATACTCCGTGTCGAGGTGGTGTTGTAACCGTGTCAAATAACACACACAATATTATGCCAGGGTTCAAAATGCTTGCCTTCAAGTTGTGGGGAGGCAGGGTGCATCCCAAAACTTTTGAAAGTTTTCTTCTTCTTCAAAATCCTATTTTTGAAAATATTCAAATTAACCCATAGTTTCAAAACAGTACCAAAAAATTGTCTGAAATTTTTTCAAATAAATATGAAAATAAACTAGACAAAATTTGAGGAAGGTAGGAAAAAGAATCAATTCATTTGGAGTTATATTTAAAAAGTTATAGCAAGTCAAAGTTTAGTCAAATTCCTATTTTTTTAAAAATAAAACAGAAAAAGAAAAACGTTTCGAAATATAAACACGTCGAAGACGTACTCTGGGTTTACGTCTTCACTTAATCCAGCGTGTACCGGTTCGTGGTCACCGACAAGGTCCATGGGGCCCACCGGTCGCTCGACCACTGCCTCCTCCTTTCTCCTCTGCCCGAGCGGCGAAGGGGCTCCGGCAATCAACGCCGGCGAACGGCGGCTCCCCGAGGGGTACTAAGGGCGGGGATGGATCCGCCAGCCTAGGGCGCTCCCCCCGGTGGTCGCCAGGCAGGTGGGGACGAAGGGAATCGCCGGCGGCGAGCTCCGCGGCGGAGGTGGCCTCGGGAGGTTTTGGGGGTCTGGGCTATGGTGGCTCCCGGTCGCTTTTGAGAGGCTGGGCAGCTCCGCACGGTCAAGAGGAGTCGAGTGATGGTGCTGGAGGGGCGGGGGAGGGCCTGCTCGCGACGAACATGACCAGAGAGTGGCGGCGGCCGAACTGGCCGGAGGCGAGGAAGACGGCCTCCCTCCGTCGATTGTGGGCTAGGGGAATTCTAGGGGGATGGCTTGAGGCTGCCTGGGGGTTTGGAAGAGCTCGGGGGTCACCATTTATGGCGTAGCTAGGTCGGTTCCGCGGCCGTGGATAAGGACGCCGGCGAACCGCCGTCCTGTTGCAGCAGGGCGACGTGGAGGTGATTAGGGCTGGTCGACGCATTCCGACGAGCTCCCCACTGCTCAAGGGGGCGAGCTGGCGCGCGCGGGTGGCTCAGGCGGCGCCGTCCGCTGCAGAGCCCTGCTGTGGCCGGCCGCTAGCTGCCACAGCCGACCTGACGGCGACGCTGTGGAGCTCTAGGGGCAGCCTGGAGGGTGCTGGTGAGTGGATGAGGACGGGCGTGGCTTTGCAGCTGAGCAAGGGCCAGGGGCAGACGCTTGGCGCCCGTGCGACAAGACGTGCAACGCTGGCCTGGCGCGCCCAGAGCACGCACGCTACATGCTCGGCAAAATGCCAGGGCATGCCAGGGGGCTCCAATCCACAAGAGGTTTAGCGGGGTGGGATTATAGGCTAAGGTAAAGCCATGAGACAAGCTGGCTAGGCAAAGCAAGCAAGTCCAATGTGCAACTAAAAACCATGCCAAAGCTGGCCATGCACACAAGGTGTTTGACAAAATGCTAAGGGCATATAGGCAACTCTTGGGGTGGCCAAAATCTCCAGATCCTAGTCTCTTTAGATACAAGTGATGATGGCAAGGTTAGTTTGCCAAAAACAAAAATTTGCTAGTGCAAGTTTTGCAAATCTTCAGTTCTGGTCATAAAATAAAAGGCATAGTTTCATGGACCAAAATACTCCCATGGGGCCACTCTCCTGGACTTAAAGGTTTTGTAGGGTGGTTTATAAGCATGAAAAAGCTCATGGGCACTAGAGCAAAATAAATTAGGGTTGCAGTAGAAAAAGTCAATCTGGTTCAGAGAGCAAAAGGGGATGATTTGCTCAAATTTTTCAAAGAACATCAATGAGTTTTTGCATAAATTTGAATAATATATCCCTACTAACATCCCCTAATTTTGGTGGGAATTTTAAAGAAATATTTAAATGGGTTGTAGTGCAAAAGTGCAAACTGGACCAGATTTGAAAACTTGGGGAAAAGCTCAAAATCTCCAATGAATAAAAGATATTTTTGCATCAAAGTGATTTAAAAACATCACATGACCTCCCCAAATTTTGCTGAAAATTTTAAAAGCATTTATCAAATGGTTGTAGTGCAAAAGAGGCTCTAAAGCTTATAAAAATTATTTTTAAAAGAATGAAGCTCAGGAAAAACAATTATGCAAATAAATCCACTGATAAAAGAAGTGTTTTCTTGAGAGGGTATACAAGTCCTATAATATTTTGAAAGGTTTCCACTTGGGGTGAAAACTCCACAATATTAAAGAAAAGAGGGGTTCTGAAATCAAAAGAAAAATCCAGAAAGTAAAAGTTTTAATCTCCTGGAATTTTTTTGATAAACAAAACATGGTTAAATTTTTGGGGTGTTACACAAATCCCAGTCTCGATTCGTGCCAACCCAACAGACACTTTCGGAGATACCTGTAGTGCACCTTTATAGCTACCCAGACGTTTGATACACCCAAAGCACTCCTACGGTATCCGGGAGTTGCACAATCTCATGGTCTAAGGAAACGATACTTGACATTAGAAAAGGTCTAGCAAAATGAACTACACGATCTTGTGCTATGCTTAGGATTGGGTCTTGTCCATCACATCATTCTCCTAATGATGTGATCCCGTTATCAATGACATCCAATGTCCATGGTCAGGAAACCATAACCATCTATTGATCAACGAGCTAGTCAACTAGAGGCTTACTAGGGACATGTTGTGGTCTATGTATTCACACATGTATTACGGTTTCCAGTTAATATAATTATAGCATGAACAATAGACAATTATCATGAACAAGGAAATACAATAATAACCATTTTATTATTGTCTCTAGGGCATATTTCCAACAGTGTGTTGGTCCCATTGTGTGTTAGGGTTGATCTATGTTGTGTTGTGTCTACCGTGCACTTTGGTCTATGTCTTGCTATGTTGTGCTAAGTTATAACGGTGCTACTGATATCTACGTCATGTGCGCGTTGCCCAATATAATGTTTTATTCGTGTAAAAATTGCATTTTATTTGTCCCAACACTTTATTTGCACAAATTTGTATTTTATATTAATGTTGTTGTCTATTGCTTGCAAATACTCATTCCAATGCTCAATTAGTGACATACCGGCCATATTGCATAAAAAGCAAAAAAGAATAGCTTTTCGGAATGTTGAATTTGTGATAAACCTAAGCGCCGCCATGGCAACATAGAGGGACTCTTCATCGAAGTTGGGCAAGAAAGATGAGATCGATCTAGAAGCGAAGTTGAAGAACATGGAGTCGCTCGATGAGGAGTTACACGACGTTGTCATCGAGACGGCCGAGGCACAAAAAATTGAGGCGAAAGTCAGGTGGTTGGCTTCTAGATCGCATACTTCTTGAAGATCTATCCTGAGTGAAACTAGTCATTCATGGGCGTAAGTCATGGTGGGATAGGCAAGGCTGCTTCGTTGTGGACCCTTCGTGGGTGTGAGCTCTTCGTGGACTCGATTACTCCATGAAATCTCGCAACCATAATCTTTTGAGATCGAAGCCTCCATCAACATGGATGTATGATCACACCACCTATCGAAACCACGGGCCAAAATCTTATGTGTCAGCATTACGTTGGTGTATCTATAAACTCTACTCTTCACATTACTATCACTTGAAATGTCTCTACTTTCCGCTGCCTATATTCTAGAATTGCATGTGTAGCGTGTGTGTTATTTGATTTGCTAGCTAAAGCTAAAATCTGCCAAGAATTTTAAATGGGAAAAGAGACCTTTAAATTTGGCAAATAGTCTATTCACTCATCTCTAGACACACTTTCTACAGTATCTCGGCTCGCCTACAAGGAGCTGGTAGTGGGTCAGACCAGTAGCCCTGTGGGTTCGTCAAGCTGTCGTCACACACGTGTTTTTTCCTTTTTTTTCTGTACTTTTGTTTATGTTTTGAAGGAAAATACTAAATACTCATATTACGCAAAATTAATTTAGTTAAGTTTTTAAAAGTGTTCACCACACATTTAAAAAATGGTCATGCAGTGGAAAAATGTGGCTCAATTTTTAGAAAATGTTTGTACAATTCAAAAGAAAATGTGACATTTTAAAAATGTTCTTGTGTTTCACAAGACTGTACGTGAAATTTTTGGGAAATATTGTATAATTTCAAAAAAAAATACAGCATTAGTACGTTAGATTTTAAAATGTCTGGGTATTTGTGACATTTAAAAAATTACACAATGTAAAAATGTTTTGTATCATTCAAAAAATGTTTCAGTCTGTATTTGATTTTTTAACATGTATTCGAATATTTCCCTAAAACATTTATTTAAAAAATATTAATCTTATACCTGAAAATTGTTAAATGTGTATATTTGTTTCAGATATATAAAAATATGTACAATATGCATGAAAAAGTAGACACCAAAACATCATCATGTGATTAAAAAATTAATTTGTGTATAAAAATGTTCCTAATGTATACGAAAAATAAACGACGTGTATGGAAAAAAAACTGAAGAAAACCGATAAAAATAAAAAAATAAAACCAATAAAACCTGAAGAAAAAACAATAAAGAAAGCCACAAGGAGGAAAAGTCGTCAGGCACCTACAACATTGTGTCGACACCAAGCGGTCAGCTTGGTAAGCTAACTACAAAATTTTGCAATCAAAGTGTGTCGACGCAGTAGCGCCGCGCCAGAGGGGAGACATACTTACGTCTTGCAGCTGGCGAGAAATAGATCCTGCATATGACAAGGGTGGTCATGGGTTTGGGTCGTACGTCCAGCCCAGTACCGCGCTCGGAGGCCCAATAACTTCCAGCGGGGACAAGCGGTGCGTGATCTGGGAGGGAACCGATCGTGGCAGCCAGCTCCAGCTTCAACGTCCTCAATGATCACTTCTCTCGATTGTTCAATACACAATACAACTGCAACCTCAAATCAAACAACGGAAAAGAAGAAGAAGAAAAATGGTGTCCCAGCACCGGTGGGAGCCACGAAGAGGTCGCCATCAGCAGGGTCGTTCTGGTGGTGGGCCGTACGCGGTCAATGGCCGCAGGCCGCCGCACCATCACCGTCAAGTACTCCAGGTCTCCAGGAGCAGTAAGAAGAGCGCGCTGGACTCTCGTGGACCGTCCATCTCGCCGCCGCTTTTGCCTGGACGGCGGCGATGGCGCATGCACCACCGCCCCTCGCGCGCGCGCCCACGGGGGAGTTGCTGTCGCCGGCCAGGGGTGCGGGTCGGCTTCAAGGGCGAGACCCGCCGCGCAAGAAATGCGACACACCCTTGACCCTTCCCCGTTCCACCCTTCGCAGGTGGCCCGGCAGAGACCCGCACTGCATTTTATCCTCCTTTTGATCCACGTTTTTTTTTTTTGAGGGTTTGATCCACGTAATTGACCAACGCTAGTACACGGATGATGTTGGTCTTTCACAGCAGAGTAACGACTTCATCCATGACCACACGTTCTATCAAACTGGTGCCCCAGGACATGTACAGAATCGTGGTAGTAGATGACAACGAACTTTTTTCTTTTCTTTTGAGACGGTAGATGACACATCGATCGTTCTTGCATGTCAGGTCATGTAAACAATTAAGTATGACTTGCATCTACTACATGTAAATAATTATCCAGTTAATCAAATTATCAAGTACAGTGCTCTACATAACTTGTTGGCGATGAAAACTACTCCCGAAAACGGTGCTCACTGACTTATCCGAACCAAAACAGCCAGTTCTCGGTATCTTCTTCAGCAAGCAAAAGCGCAGGACTGACGGCGAGGCAAACGGCAAGAGCACGACCACGACGGATGGATGATCCATCATCATTCCATCGGCTGGATCGGATGCCCGAAAACCAACCACGTTCTTCTTGCTCCCTAAGCCAAGAAGACGGGGGCTATAAAGGTCAATTCGCCCGCCCGCATCCCCTCCCCTCTCCTTCCCCCAATACGGGATACCCCCCTCGACACCTCCCGATTCGAATCCGCAGCCCCACAGAAAAAATACAGAGAGACAGAGAGAGGGGAACCAAATCGGACGCCGCCGAGCTCCCCCTCCCCTCCCCCTCTCGATCTAGGGATTCCCTTCCCCCCGCCCCAAAACCCTAGAGGCGGGCGCATGGCCGACGACCACTACAGCTCCTCCGCGCCGTCGCCGGCGGCGGCGGCGGCGGCCGAGGCCGCGGCGGTGGTGGGCTCCTCGGTGATCCCGATCGTCAACAAGCTGCAGGACATCTTCTCGCAGCTGGGGAGCAGCTCCACCATCGACCTGCCGCAGGTGGCCGTCGTCGGCAGCCAGAGCAGCGGCAAGTCGAGCGTCCTCGAGGCGCTCGTCGGCCGCGACTTCCTCCCGCGCGGCTCCGACATCTGCACGCGCCGCCCGCTCGTGCTCCAGCTCGTGCACCAGCCGCGCCGCCCCGCCGACGCTGACAGGGACGAGTGGGGCGAGTTCCTGCACCACCCCGGCCGCCGCTTCTACGAGTTCACCGACATCCGGCGCGAGATCCAGGTCCGCGCCCCCCCTCCTTCCTGTCAATCCGTCCGTCTCCGCCTTCCTGTATCAGATGAAACAGGGGCCCGATGGTAGCTAGGTTGATTTGGTCACGCGGTTGGTGTGCTCGCGGGCATGGTAGCTATAGTACTGCATTGCGGCCGATTAATTACCGGGGGTACAGACGATTGTGTAGTTGCGGTGCTGGTGGTTGTTTGGACAAATCATACCCAAGCTGGTGGCGGTTTTTGATGAGTATATTATTATGCTATAGCACAGCTGTTGCTGCCTTACCAGATTTTTTCTGTTGGGAGATGATGCTTTTGGGTAGGCATTGTGGTAATTCCAGTTATTTGGCACCGTATCATGATTTGGTTCTGCTGATGCTAGGTCCATGCTGCTTTCTTATGCGATTTTAGTTTTAGCAGTTGTGGTTGTTTCTACAGCCTATGGTTTGCCCTCTTTTGGATATGTATTGCTGCATTCTGGGGTATATTGTTCGTTTCAACATTGAACGTCTTAACGGTATCCTCGAATGATAGTATTGTTTGGAAATTTATTATTGCTGTGTATATTCAGTGTCGTTGATTCAACTGCTGATACTGTTCAATTACTCTAGTCTTTGTTTGAAAGAAGTGCTGGAAAGTCTGTGACGAATTATAATCTGGGGCAAAGAATGTGTAGTGCACTGACTTGGTTTTAATAACTAGAATAATGGTAATACCTGTCAATGATAAAACTCAACATCGATGCAGGCAGAAACGGACAGGGAGGCTGGTGGTAACAAGGGCGTCTCTGATAGACAGATACGTCTGAAGATCTATTCACCAAATGTTCTCAACATCACTTTGGTCGATCTGCCTGGAATTACTAAGGTGCCAGTTGGCGACCAACCAACTGACATCGAGGCCAGGATAAGGACTATGATATTGTCATATATCAAGCACAAGACATGCATCATATTGGCTGTTTCTCCAGCAAATGCAGATTTAGCTAACTCTGATGCTCTTCAAATGGCTCGGCAAGCTGATCCTGATGGTATGTATGCCGCTCGAAGTCATGTGTTTAGTTCGATAGACCATTTCTATTAAGATGTAAATCTTACTTGGTGGATTCTTTGTTCATGTAGGTTCTCGAACAATTGGTGTTATCACAAAGGTTTGCCCCCGAAACTTAAAATATACTCCTTTAAATGTCACCCAACTTCTGATCTGTACTGCTCTTCTGTTTTCTTCCAGTTGGACATAATGGACAGGGGCACTGATGCCCGGAATTTTTTGCTGGGAAATGTCATCCCATTACGACTTGGTTATGTTGGCGTCGTAAACCGCAGCCAGCAGGTACTTTAGTTTGCAGCATGCTTGCTTAGTCTAAGGATTATGCATTGCTTTCTTTTGCAAGTTTGGTAGTGGCCTAACTTTGTGGTCGCTGTGCTCATTCTGTATAATAACAAAGAACTTCAGATGGAGTAATTTACTAATTTTGTGTCATTGCGGACTGTTGCCTGTCGATAAATAGTTGTTAACAACCCTAACTAACTTAGGTGAACTTAACACCTGATGTAAAAAAATGGCGAACTTAACACCTATTTATATGTACTCCCTCCGTTTCTAAATATAAGTCTTTTTATAGATTTCAATAGGAACTACATACGAATGTATATAAACGCATTTTAGAGTGTAGATTCACTCATTTTCCTCCATATGTAGTCCACATTGAAATATCTAAAAAGACTTGTATTTAGGAACGGAGGGAGTATTAAAGATCATTTTCAGAATGCTGTGCTAGTAAGTATTAATCATAGGAATGTCTTGACAGTAATTTGTTATTGCACAGCACCGTCTTTGGTGATATAAAAGTTTTTGCCCTTTTCATTTATATAGTTTTCTAATGTATATTGTGCTAAATGATGTAGGATATCAATTCAGATGTCAGTGTCAAGCAGGCTCTGGCCCGAGAAGAAAGTTTCTTCCGTTCTCATCCGGTATGCTGCAGTGAAGTTCACTGTTTTTCTTCGTTTGTGTTCTTTTTATTTCATCATTCTGAAATGTAACTCCTTTCAGGCATACAACGGTCTTGCTAAGCACTGTGGGATACCACAGTTAGCAAAGAAGCTAAACCAGGTATTTTGGTGAAGCGGATGTTTGTTGTATCCCATGTTATATGACTTTCAGATTTCTGCTGTGATTTAACTAATAATACATCTACATGGTTTCAGATCTTGGTCCAACATATAAGAACTATTCTGCCTGGACTGAAGGCACGCATAAGTTCTCAATTGACAGCTATTGCTAAGGAGCATGCCTTTTATGGTGACCCAGTCGAGTCCAAGGTCTGGTGAATTAATTTTATTTGGTCAAAGTGATAAGAAACATACACCTTTTGTTAACATTTGTATATGAGTAGGTTTGGTTAGCAGCTAGTAAAATCTGGTTGCTTAATCTTGCTTCTGTTATTCTTTTGGTCTTTGCCTTGATGATCAATCCCTATGTTTCATCATTGCAGGCTGGGCAAGGCGCTAAGCTTTTGAACATTCTAGCTAAATACTGTGATGGTAATAACTGAACCACGACCACTTTCCTGGCTCCTTTGCTTCAGTCATGTATATTATGCTATATTTCGTTATTTGTAAATGTAAATAACATGTTTGTGCTGCAGCTTTCTCGTCTATGGTAGAAGGAAAAAACGAAGATATATCAACAATCGAGCTTTCTGGTGGAGCAAGAATTCACTATATTTTTCAATCTATCTTTGTCAAAAGTTTAGAGGTTTGTAATTTTGTTGCCGAATCTTCCGTTGTGCTACATCGTAGCATTCATCATATCCATTATCATTAAGATCTAAGCTCTGTCTTTTATAGGGTGTTGATCCCTGTGAGGATGTCACTGATGAAGATATCCGCATGGCTATACAGAATGCAACTGGTCCTAGGAGTGCTTTGTTTGTACCTGAGGTATGATGCACTTGTGCCGTTCGTGTAAGAATTGTGTTAATATGTAGATGGTTTGGATACTGGTCATTTGAGCTGATAATAATTCATTGTGCTAAAAATTTGTCAGGTGCCATTTGAAGTCCTTGTGCGCAGGCAAATCAGCAGATTGCTTGATCCAAGTCTTCAGTGTGCAGATTTCATATATGAGGAACTGGTTAAGGTATGTCAGTCCAGCTGTAAAATCTTGGAAACTGAAATTTAAGCATCTATTTGGTTAAATTTGCACATAACGTTAAATAACTTTCAACTTTCTATATTTTATTACTTCTCTTGCTAACTTCTGTTCTGCTGTAGATGAGCCACCGTTGCCTTTGCAATGAGCTGCAGCAGTTTCCTATACTCAGAAGGAGCATGGATGAAGTAATTGGGAAGTTTCTACGGGATGGGCTTAAGCCGGCACAAGATATGATAGCACACATAATTGAGATGGAGGTAAACACTGTCTTGCCTTATAAGGATTCTACTAACAAACACGTATGAGAATTGACCCTATTTGACTTGAGCTTCTGTATACAGTGATGAAAACACCTCCACAATTCTGTGTCTCTTATTTGATAGCCCCAACACCGATTATTTTGTAAAATTATTGCGAGTCTCTGCTCTGATTAATTTGTCCCCTTTGTTATTCCTTCTTTGTTCTGATATCTGGTCTTTTTTCATTATTTTTACTTGAGATGATATTAACTGTGCAGGCCGATTACATAAACACATCTCACCCAAGTTTCATCGGTGGCAGCAAGGCTGTAGAACAAGCACAGCAACAAGTTAGAGCCGCTAGATTGCCTGCAACAGTGGTTAGAAGAGTATGTATATGTTTTTAAGTATTAGATAAGTAATTTATGCAAGTGATGCCTTGCAAATGAGTTTTTTTAACTGATACACACTGCTTCCATTTCTTACTGACATGTACTGTCAGAACTTGGAATTAGAAGAAGACTTAATTAGTGATGCCTTTGCATATAGTGTTACTTATATACGATGGCAAGATTCCTATCAATATATAGCTAAACTGGAAATTATTCAATAAATGTTACTACTATGTTGATTTTTTTCATTATAATGATCTCAATGCAATTCATGATGACCCTGTTATGCTCCACCACAGTGGATATCATCACATCAACATGTCAGTGTCAAACCATTTATATCATTTGGAGAAGGCGTGGATGCCACGCCAACTCTAGCTGTACATGTTAGAACTTCTGCTGCTATATAAGGATTTTTGGCATGTGATTTATATTTTTGGCACGCTTTAGCAAGTTGATATACAGATGAATTTTCTTACTTAGTTATGCCCTTGTCACTCACGAGCTACATATGTAATTCGAGCCAGTCCACATTTTTTGAGCTACACCCTAGTATGTAACAGTACTACATTGCAGGATGGAGTAGATGCAGATAGGCCACAGGCTTCTGAAAAAACCCAAAAAGCACGTGCATTATTGGGTAGAACTACTGGTGTAAATGGAGTTATCACCGACCAGATCCAGGTTTTTTGCCTTGCTACTTTTTAATCAGTAAGGTTACTATTGTTTTGGTGAAGTGTTTCTGAGATTATGTTCCTTTGCTGTTGTGGTAATTATTAGCAGGGGGTCCGATCTGCTGCTGAGGCAGAGAGACCAGGATCTTCAGGTAAGGAGTGTTACAAATGCTATGTATTTTTTGATTATGTATATGCTATTATATTGGAGTGCAGTAGGTCAGCTTAGTGTTTATTTTTGGAGGAGTAGTACAATTTCACCTCAGCCCATTTTACTTGAACCGCTTATCTTCCAGGTAGTGGAAGCACTTCTTTTTGGGGCTCAATATTCACCTCAAGTGAAGACCGTGCACATTCTTCAGCAAGAGGTAGCTCAACAAACAAATCTTATGCTTCAGCTACTCCCAACCTGGAACATTCATTCTCTTCAATACAGTTAAAAGAGGTGAGCTGTCTTATTCATGCTCTTCTAGTTTTTCTGTCAGTGTTATTTGAACGTTTTAAGTGATTGACGGAGACCATTGTGCAACAGCCGCCGCTAGTCCTCAAGCCTTCAGAAAGTCATTCTGAGCAGGAGGACCTTGAAATAGCAATCACAAAATTGCTGCTGCAGTCATACTACAATATAGTCAGGAAAAATGTTGAGGATTTCGTGCCAAAAGCAATCATGCATTTTCTGGTATGTTTCTTGTAACTCAACATTTACTTAAGAGTGCATACTGTACCTATTTTTGTGGGCACAACATATCTATTATAAGTTTCTAACGGCTTATGTTTATGGATAAGTATGATCGTGTACGATCTTTGTGCTATTTCCTTAGTTGCCATAGTAGGCACAGATAAGGGAGAGTGCATAAATCTTAAAACCAGCAATGTTCAACTACTGCCAAGCAAGGTTCAACACCATTAGTAGGAAGCATTATCAAACACATTTGAGCACGTTTATTATTGTGGGTTTGCAGCATGATTAAATTTTCCTCTCGCTTTAAGCAATTGTTTTACTAGTGAGCTTGATTGCATTTGGCAGATTGCTGTAAAACACATTCTTGTTTAGACAGAGGTGGATTTGATCAGATCTCTTCCATCCTTTCTTTTCCTTGCTCCTATGTATAAAAAAGAGAAATTTTTTGGATTTGAAGAAAAAAAAATAAAAATAAAAAAGAATTCTATTAATTTTCATTTTCCATTTATTTAGTTAGTTTTTCTTAATGAAATTGAAATTATTAACTAGAGGGCAAATAAAAATAAAGAAACAACTTTGCTGTCCCTAGTGGCAGGAAGCTGCACAGAATGCCAAGTGTATTTTTTGTTCTTCATTCAGTTCAGTTTGTTAAGCGATTGATTGTCTTGCAGGTTAATCACACGAAAAGGGAGCTGCATAATTTCCTTATAACTACCCTTTATAGGTGAGGAAGACACTTTGTACTCTTGAAATTTTGAATGACGTCTGGTGAACAGAGCAAAATTAGTTGCTGTTGCTGCTGTACATTATAGTTATTGATACTTTCGTATATACCAATTCAGAGAAGAGCTCTTTGGGGACATTCTCAGAGAACCTGACGAAATAACTACAAAGAGGAGGCAGATACGCGATACTCTTAAGGTCCTTCAGCAAGCCTACAAAGTATGTTTCCGCAACTCGTCGGATCTCCATCTGATTATGTCATGCACTATACTTGATCTGACCTGTTTGTGCTTTGTGTTTCTTGATGCAGACTTTGGACGAGATACCGCTTGAAGCGGAGACGGTCGAGCGGGGCTATTCCCTGGATTCTGATGCGACGGGTCTACCACGGGTCCATGGGGTTTACGATGGAAGCTCACCATATTCGACTCCGAAGCAAACGAGGCCTAGGAAATCAAGCCACTCCGGGGAGCAGCAACAACCTTTCAGTGGCAATGGGTTTTGATATTGCCTTTCACGATCATCCCCTGGATTAGTAGTGATTTGAGCCAGCGGATGTGCTGGTAGCAACACATCATTCCGCCTTGGGTTTGTCAGTTCGGTACCCAATAGATATATGTTTTTTTCTCTAGCCATTGCTATTCTTTTTAGTGTTGCGCCCAACGAAAGCATTGGCGTGGTGCCAATTTTTTGCCATGTGCCCTCTTGTACAGTATATCACTGCCCAATCATTTCGACTTAAAATGAAACCGGTGATGGGTATAGATTTTTTTTGGTTAAAAACCCATGGAAGAAGCTATGGGAACCTTTAGTTTTAGTGCCGAGTACTTGTATCTAAACACGGTTGGTTTTGCCGTGATAAGTCTGACATTGTTCGTGTTAAGATGCGAAGAGGTTGTTGTGCATCGGATATAATATTTTTTTGTCACATGATTGTCGCAGGTTAGCATGCGTTCTCCATAATTGCTCTTTTTCTGGACAGTTCTTTTTACACTGGACTCACCGATGTTGCCTGCAACCTCTGAATAGCAGTGAGACGAATCCGTCCCCTCTCCTTCTGATTCCCCTTCTTTAATGTAATAGAAAAATTGGCATAGGGCCCCCCTAACACTCAGAGGGGCT